>JTDE01005677.1:9009-27195 GCA_014338405.1 Paragonimus skrjabini miyazakii
AATGCTGATACATGTTGTAGAAATTCGATTGTCTTAGTTCGTACACAAATTTCATTTAATTGCAGATTACGCTTTCAGTGACACGTCTCGAATGTGGCCGAAGTCCGATTAATAGATGCTATTCATTACATGGAATGGTACATGCTCGCTTCTGCACCAACAGTTGTGGCACGTTTTGATTATCACCGATTGAGTTAAGCTCTAGATATGGCTTCGTCTTCAACTGTTTCCTCACCATCATCTTGACTTCCAGTCTGGCGTGTATTCGTTGGCTCCTGGCATTGCAGACGCTGCTTCATGCGGATGGGTGGTGTGCCCTATGTCATATTTAAAGCATTTTTACATACTCACACTTTCTGCAAGTGAGAGACAACCAACTCAATACGCTTGAACCACATACTATTCAAATCACTTCGTTACTCTTGGTCAAGTAGGCTAAAGTACCGAATAAAAAAAGGCATTGCTCCGTTTTGCAATTTGGTCACACATTAGAAAGACCGGCTTGGCTCGATTTTTCACCCTCGTAGGAATTAGCAGAATAAGCATGAGACTGTAAGTATGCTGATAAATGGTTGTGGTCTGGTTCGGTGGAATTGTGTCAAATAGAATTTAGATGACATAAGTTCCGCGTTTTGTGATGTGGACTACGGAGAGAAAGAAATGTTGCAGGACATTCTCATTATGGCGTGGTAGATATGCTGAAGCTCTAGCAAAGATATAAAATTTGCTGACAAGGAATCAGGACACATAGGTAAGGAGTATACATGACGAAAGCAAAACGATGCGCAGATCAACGTTTCAGTGAACCGGTGTGGTATGGAAACAAATTTTAAAAGTCATATGAAGATATTTTAGCTCTTAACTGGAGGAGGCGATTTCTTGTGTGAATTGTCAACGGAGAAATTGTCACGTAATCAGTTTCCGTTAGAAACTTACTAGGACAGATCTTAAGTAGAGGCTGGTCACTGTTCTTCAGGTTCGGACAATGATTTTGAAGGTTTGTATATTGATTATCATTTATAGGGGACACATCTGATTATAACCGGGTGAATCAAGAAACAAGGTGCAGCAGTACAACCAGCTTGATTATTCACCCAAGCTGTCCAGCAAGGTAGGTGAGGGAATCGCATTCTTGTGTTCGATGTCCAGCATGACAGAATCTGCATGCCTCGCTGAAACCAATTGATTGCTAATAAGTATAGATGTGCAGCTTGTGAACAGTAAGTAAGAGAGAATATTATATGGGAGAATACTGAAGCCACTGGTGAGCGACTATGAGATATGATGACAAAAATGGGTAAGTTGATTCAGACTGATACAATTATTTTGTCAATGGTCATTGGTTGAGTACCGAACGGTAGCCTCATTGTGACGATCAGTCGTTGTCCGTCTACCAGTGGTCACACGTGTATTTTTGCTGTCCAATTGACGTACATGAAATGCTCTAGATTTTCGAATAAATGATGTCAGAGTGGAATGAACTGCACTGCATCAGAGCTGGAACATGAACAACCATATGTGAATTGACTAGATTGTCTGTTGTTCACTTGCTATTCCAGTTGCACAATATTAACTTTTTGCTTCTGAAAGTGCAATCATTTTATTGTCAGACTCGGGGTTCGCACCTCTATCAATGCATACAAACTTATCAGATGTGCACTTTGAAACATCCATGTAGCTACTGTGGTATTTCAAATAGTGTGTGATAAACAAATCGTTCTTCATTATTTCTCTCACATACAGTGGTTGGCTGGTTCGCTTAACTAAACAAATGTCATTTGGCGTTTTACAAACTATTCATTAATCTGTGCAGGAATAAATTGTCTGAATTTAGACATCAGTAATCAATCACATGAACTACAGAATTCCACGATCGTTTTCAATTGATCCATATTCGATTCTCACGTTTACTGTCTACACCGGATTAGAAACGGTCCTGTCTAATGGAAGGGAAGAACATATTACTGAATTTATCGCAACCTGTTTCATCTCTACCCGTTTCCTAAGTAGAATGAAGCACAGAGATATGTTGGAGTCATTTGTTGCTGATATCTCTTCAACAACTGTGAAAGTCTTGTCGATGACGACAATAATCGCGGTAGCAACGAAATACTTTTTCCCTCCTGCCCTGATGGATATCTACCCACAGGTACTACTTGGAATGATTTCAATAAATTATTCAGCGTTAGCGATCGATAACAGCATGTTAGTTTCTAGCGTTTAACCAACACCGTTTTATTCCCTAATCAATTCACTTTTAAGTCAGGTCACAATTTTTGTCTTACTTCTTCCGAATGAATGCGAAATCCCCATCGTCGCACACAGTTAGACAAAAATGACCGACTTGGCCACTAAGAGTTTATCATGATATCGGTTGTTTTTACACTGTGAGCACGTTTTCAAGACTGTATCAATCTTTTAGAACATTGCCGCATTTAAGTATATCGTCGTTCAGCACAGACATTAATGACAATATTATTGATAATTTTTCTTACATTGAGTCTCACTAGATCAAATCATTAACGATGACATTGAAAATGATAGGCTCAGTCCTTCCAGTTGACCGGATAGCACCTCATGAATGGACTGAATCATCAGTACCGTTTAATCTGAGAGCGTTCACGCCGTCGTTGGTTAGCCAATACTTGAATCTCATCTTGTGCACTTTTTCATTTTGTCTTCTATGGCCAGATCTTGATTTACCAATCAGGATTGTACATCTCAGTCGATCACCAAACTGTAATACTTGACGATGGGTATTCCGAGCTGATTTGAATTATGCTGACTTGAATGAAATGGTAGCTGGTTAAATGAGAATAGTGAATCGAATGCCATCGAGAAGCAGACTAATATCAGTGGTTTTAAATCACTTCGATTGTTCTGGTAAGCAGATAATCATCTTATGAGCATACGCAGAATTGAGACGAATTGCGAGTATCAGTCGTATCCAGTTCCGGTTAGGTCCTGGTCATGTAAGAAAAGCAAGCTGCCCCCATTTCAACAGTGCCTGTTACCGCAGTCAGCTAAAGCACACATGGAGGTGACAAAGGCAAATGCAGTCCAACATCCCTGCTAATGATTATTTTGTAAATATGACTTGTATTCCATTGAGTATATTTTTGAGATCCCCAGTGATTTCTCATTCAATTTTTATCTACGCATCATACTGTCTAGTGACTCAAACGATCTATTTAATAAATTTCTTATCAAATAAATTTGTGTAAGTTAATCTTTATGCATTTCACTCAATATATCGGTTACTTGTACACGTCAAACCAGAAGATATCTGCACTCGCCGCTTTGAGTTCGCCTGGCTTGCGGTTAAAAATGAGATTTCATATACGTTGCTGTTTGAAAACATTCACACTAACTTGTCAGACTTGAGACGATACACACTGTTTCAGTTATCTTCGCCTAGCGTCCAAGCCCAACAATAATAAGTTATTTGCCTTCAATGAAGACTGTATTTTATCAGCTCTTATTGAATGCGCTGCCACAAAGCTAGATTTATCTACGTATCTCCAGTGTGATGTATGTAATGACTCCCAATTTCCGTTAGTATTTGTTCGAATTCAAACGACTTGCACTATTTTGATCTATCGAACCTTCATTCACGAATCTTTCTTCTTTTCAACGTTTGCTTTATCATGCCAGAGGTTGTATCATAATAAAAGGATGCAACCTAATATCGAGTTGCAGGTAGTAGCGAATGAAGCATACATCACAAATGCGTTAAACACCATGAGCGTGTTCTGTGGAGCACGCGGACAAAGTGATATGTGGTGACATTTCTTTGCCCCCACCTATCAGCAGTCAGATAGAGAGACATAGGAATCAGTAATGGTAGCGGGGTTTAGCTGGAGAAATCAGTCGTGTGCCCAGCTCGCGGAAGCTGATACTATGATTTCTATGATTCATGTGAATGCAGCCGCCACAGTAGACATGCGCTCAACTCCCCCAATAGATACATCCCTTCTGCGCTGCATTGCGGTGATTGACAAACAGTCTGTATGCGCAAACTAATCATGTTCACTCATTTAACTTGACGGTGCATTAAACTCCAGCCCAACAATTCCACTCACGCACAAGTTCACCGGATGTTCTACACTCTGTTCTGCAGATTGTTGATTAAATCGGGATCTGTGAACGATCGCTAATTCCACCATTTTGCGGCGGCTATGCATGACTAGGGTCTGATGCGAACACCATTTTACGAAGTGGGACAGATGAGTGATTTGCTTACGTACCGCGGATATGCCCGATTAATTCATGAGAAGAAGCCCGAAGCAAACAAGCTTGTTTTCAATGTTTCACCATCAGGCTAAATACAACACATTTATATGGGTTCGACAGCGGATGTACATCAATAGGGTGAGGGATGGTAATCATTAATGCCACGTTAATCAGACTCTTGAAATCTAATTATGTAACACCAGTAACTTGGATTGTAAACGTTTATGGAAAATCGATACTTCTACGTAACTGATCGATCCACGGGAGGTTCAGTGTTTTCACCAGATGTTTTCGTGAGCATAATGGGGATGAGTGTGAACGGACTGCGATGGCTAGTAAACGATCTTTGACTAACTTCGATTGCGCCCCACAAACTCGATAGATCGGCTTGAACGGATCGGCCGGGTTGATTATATATGGTTCGATTCGACCAAGTGTGCAGCGAACGCTGATGGGCAAGCCTTTATCATTCCTCGAGGCAGCGACGCCGGATGATGTTTTCGCATGCATTCAGATAGTTGCCTTGTTGTGCGGCCTATGTAGCTGGATCCCCATGAACATACCATATAACGGCAAAATGGTTAGCCGAGTTGTTAGAGCCTGTTAGGAGAAAACAAATATCCCACTAAGTGAGACAATTGAGTTTCTCGGTCGGTATATAGAGAGCAATGACATAAAACTCAGAATACCAGTAGATGAGCTAACACAGCTTTTGTATCGCTGCACTTGCAACGTTCAGTTCAGTTCCTCTGGTAGGTTATATCGCCAAAAGGATGGAGTAGCAAGAGGTTAACTGTTGGGCCCTTTATTAGCAGATATTTTTTATGGGAAAGCCTGTAAGTAGTTCGCTGGCTGATTACATAAAGACAATATCTCTTTATAAGCTTTATGTAGACGATTTCATCTGCATGGCAGACGAATCTCGATGTCCCAACGAAACAGTTATGCACTTCATATGTGCCGACAAATATATCCGCTTTGTATACTCATTCACTTAATCCTGCAGAACCAGTTATGTAGGCCGCACGACCAGACACTTAACTGAACGGGTCCGGGAACACCATCCAGCTTGGCTGAACAGTGGAATAACGAAATCTGTCAACAATGCTTTACTATCGCACCTGGTGGATTCGAATCACTCTGTCAATGTGACGGACGCATTTCGCCCAATCTACCGAGTTAAAGCCACACAATCGAGGGCAGTGAAGCGTAGGATTCTGTCCACAGCTGAAGCTATTGGAATTCGCCTGTACAACCCACTCCTGTGCGCCCAGAAACGTTTTTTTTAGGCGTTGGATCTGCCATGGCCAACCCCACACCCTGTAGCCTGTCAAGACCCACGGTTCAAGTGGGTACTTGACTGCAGCGTGACATTGAACTGATTGACCTGATAAACTACCTGTTCCCTATTTACCCCCTTTTATGATTCCCCTGTAAACTTCGTGATATAAATGTGATGTATTTAGCCTGATGATGAATCACTGAAAACGAGCTTGTTCGCTATACAGTATTTTACACGACTACACTGGGAATTTTCGCGCGATATCCGTTTTACCCTGGAATCCGGATCATCACTAGATATAGCATTTTTAGGCGTGTTCATGTCACGTCGTGAGGTGGGCACAATACAACGTAATGTATATCGAAAATTGACCTGGTCTGGACAGTATACCAACTTTTATATCTTTGTACCTTTGAGACAAAGGAAGAATATAATCCACTGCTTATTAGAGAGAGCCATAAAAACCTGCTCAGCTGACATTATAGAAAAAGAAAAACAGTTCATATTTAACCCACTCCTTGAAAATGATTGTCCAGAACAGTCTATTTGTAGGCACATGATAATTAGCATGAAGGTAGATATACTGTAAGTTGTAGATAAGAAACCTGTCTGTATTGTGTTGTCTTTCAAAGGAAAAAGCATTGCTGAAGCTGTGACCAAGAGACTTAACGTAGCACTCCACGAATCCTATTACGCGGCTACAATAGGTGTACGATTTACTTTCTCACCACTTTTGCGTCCCCAGCTGAAAGATATACTGCTTGTACATGCTGCCTTTTTCTGTGTTTACCGTTTTGTTTGTTCCTGTGGACCCAACTACATAGGCCGCACAACAAGATAACTATCTGAATGCATGCGAAAGCATCATCCGGCGTGGCTCTATATACCTATATCTATATACCTATCTTTATATACCGACCGAGAAACTCAATTGTCTCACTTAGTGGGATATTTGTTTTCTCCTAACAGGCTCTAACAACTCGGCTAACCATTTTGCCGTTATATGATATGTTCATGGGGATCCAGCTACATAGGCCGCACAACAAGGCAACTATCTGAATGCATGCGAAAACATCATCCGGCGTCGCTGCCTCGAGGAATGATAAAGGCTTGCCCATCAGCGTTCGCTGCACACTTGGTCGAATCGAACCATATATAATCAACCCGGCCGATCCGTTCAAGCCGATCTATCGAGTTTGTGGGGCGCAATCGAAGTTAGTCAAAGATCGTTTACTAGCCATCGCAGAAGCCATCACAATCCGCTCACACTCACCTCATTTATGCTCACACAAACGTCTTGGCAAAACACTGAAACTCCCGTGGCCATTTACGAATAGCTTGGATCGATCTGTAACGTAGAAGTATCGATTTTCCAAAAACGTCTACAACCCAAGTTACTGGCGTTACATAATTAGATTTCAAGAGTCTGATTAACGGGGCATTAATGATTGCCATACCTCACCCTATTGATGTACATCCGCTGTCGTACCCATATAAATGTGATGCATTTAGCCTGTTGATGAAACATTGAAAACAAGCTTGTTTGCTTCGGGCTTCTTTTCATGACTGATTCTCCAGCGAGATCAAGTGTGGAAGACAGTTTTACTTGTAATTGTTTTCCCCAAACGGTTATTTCCACAATAACCCCTTTAAGTTTGGTGTGCGTATGGTGTGTATCATGTATGTCTTTTCCAGCGAACCAGCTGATATAATTTAAAACTTTGAATCTACCTTGACCCACATTCCTACGATTAAGTTGCGATTGCCACTTACAACGAGACGTTTTGCTCACCTTGTCTACAAGTATATCTTGTTGAACTGTCTCTTCTCCCAAGTAATCTACAAGTTCATTCACAGTTATGTCTTCGTCTATCTTGATACGACAGATGGCTGTCTACGACAAAATGGTTAGGGCGTACGATGAATCCAAAGGCGGTCGCAATATAACGAATGAACCGAAGTAGTACTTCTGCTGTTTTGAGGTAGATCATAGAAATAGATTATGCTGTTGGACTAAGCGATTAATTTAACGTGATACTACACTGTCTGAATTCCCAATTTCGCGTGCTCTTCAAAACAGTGCCAATCAATACTCACCCTCCAAACCAGAGTGTACGTCAAATGTTGAATCATATAGGTTGGCCGTCATGAAAATTAGCTTACGTCTTCCTCCCATTTTGAGCCCAATCTTGCGCGTTTCCACTGTCGCTGCTTTTTCGCATGTCTCACATCTGTGAATGCCTTGTTAGTTTAATCATATACCGAAGTTCATGAGTGATTGCACCATTCGAGCAGCGAAGGCAGCGCTACATCTGATGGGTTGTGCGAATTGTTTAATTAGTGGTGAGTGGTATTGAATTTGCGGTTATTAGATCGCACATTACTGTTACTCACATTCCCATGGGTCATTCCACTCAGCCCTTCTGGAAAGAAGTGTCATACCAGAATTTCGCTACTGCTAGAGCTGACCAGTGGTGCATATTATTGATGCAGTCGGGATTAGAACATCCAACACGCTTTCGTTCGTCAACCCTCTTGACCATCACGATGGTGACCTCCCTCTAGGCATTACTCACAGGCGAATGTGGCTGAGGGTTGCCCATGATAAGTTGGACGTGTCTACTGTGAGTTGAATAGGCAGTGATCAATGGGGTCGACCCACTACAACGTGGTCTGTGTTCCACTGCACGACGTGACGTCGGTATATGCCACTGACCGGCACCAACGAGATCGAAACTCTCATGTAATTCTCCTCTTTGAAGGAAGTGATTGAACACATCTGTGGGAATGTGACAGCTTTAATCGATTATAAGCAATTCCCAGTGCAAACTGTTTATTTATACAATAAAACAATTAGAATGATTTAACTGTTAATGTTCAACTGCTTCTTACAGAGAGATTCGTGATTGTCGATCCAGTTATGAATGTGTGTGGTGCTAATTTACATCGCTTCTTGGTGCTGTCGGAGCGTGGCGGGATGGATCATGGCAACGTTGTTATACATTGGCTCTGTCGAGGTTTTCGAGGCTACCAATATTCTCTTGCTTGTGATGTTTCTTGAGAAGGATGCAACATATATGACACGAATGTCGATGATTGTAGAAGCCAGTTTTTTTCCTTCGGTCACCTAAATTGCATAAGCTGTGTGATGATTCTCGGCTGCATGGGGACGCTGTGACGGTGATGATTCCAGATGCGATGTCCCAGAGTTTGCCTATGCTGAACGTCGTAAAACTATTCACGTGTGTAATGGGAGACGAGAGATTAATTAGAGTAGAGTGAGGAATAGAATGGAGTCAGATGGTGGGGGAATCACAGTCAGTTCGAAAGAACGACAGGAAAATCCCAAGGTTATACAAATTGAAATGTGGAAGTATATAAATCCATCATGCTTTTTCTTCAAAACGATATATCTTTCTAGCTTCAAGGTAGGAAGCAATTAGTTTCGCTTTCATGATTCCGGTGCATATCCATGTCGGTTAAACAGTCAAACACTTTTGCAGCAATGTGCGTTTGTGTGGACGCAAATAATGAACTTGATCTGAGTTTAACCCTACTTTCCCTAACCCCGAAGATACAACGAAGCGGAACCATTTTGCGTATACATATACATATACATATATACATTATTGTTATCACTTGTGATTATTTCGAGGGGTCACTGACATGTGAGTTGCCGTGTTCAGATGTGATGCAAGAAAATAGGCTTGATTGTCAGGCGATTCTCATCTGGTGCTACCGAAGGTTTCAATGTATTAAATAGTTTCTCACAACATATTTGGTTATTTCGAACGTATCATGATTTAAATACACTTGTCAATCATTCAAATCACCAGTTTTGAAGACACCAGAATATTTGCCATCTCCTCAGAAATTCCGGGTAATGTCGTAGAAACCCGTGACAAACACTTGTCTTGAGTCGAACATAAATCTCAGTCGATCTTAGCTTTTGTGTTCCAAAGACCATGGTTGGAATGTCTAACTGAATACAAAGGTTGCAGCCAAGTGTGAGTGTTGTTCAACTTGAAAGTAATCAGACCTCTGACTAGTCATTAGTAAAATGAAGAAATTCATTGTCAGTTATTTTTCTGTCCTAGATTTATTTTGACACATGTTAACATGTTTATGTATTCATATGACGACGAGAGTGGTCAACAGTTTAATGTTGCATGATATATTCAGGAAATATTTTGCTACATTGTTACAAGTACATACTGCAGCAGGATGAACTCACTTGTCAACAGGTCAGACAGTACGATCACACACACACAGCACAATTGTGAACCTGCACAAAGCACGGCAATCGATTATCGTTATTTATCTAAACGACCAGAAATATCCCAATGGCGTTCAGTGGGTGATATGTAATCACAAATTTGTATGCAATGTACATAACTAGTTGTCAGTTTCGTGCTCCCGTTGCTAGTAAAAATGCAGCAAAATGTTACCGGATAGATTTTGCGAGATAATGTTTCTGACTGCTCCGGTTACTTTTGTAACGAGGGATTGTTACCTCGTCTGGCTTCCAGAACCTGAATTTCGACATTCATTACAGTGCGTGTCACATTGTCTATGCTACACTACGACCCAGAAACACTGAGATTTATACACCAATATTGAATGCCCTTTACAGGTGGATCACCAATGGAATAGAAGCAACCGTCAACTTCAATCTGGTCAGGTTATTGCATATACACAATTTAAAAAGCTCACATATTTGCTTTATCGGCAACCTGGAATGTGTTAGGGTATTCTTCGTGGTGTACAATCAAGACATCTTGTCCTTGTAATGTGATCAATTTGCTGCATTCACGGTTGTTTACGTCAGGACACGTTCAGGAATAAACATTTGTTTGTAGCAGCAATGGTACCATTCTCTTCGACTGTTTCCACATGTTGGATTGTCATTGGAAAATTGACTATAATCTATCGCAGACTGGCTAACGTGACGGATTTGTGTTAATCTTTTGGCTCACATCTGCCATCTGAATAGTTGCCGCGCTGATTGAATATGCAGGGATCCTTCTTACAATACACTGATTGGGACATTTTGTCTGCTTTGAAGTAATTATTTCTTGGATGGACCATAAGAAGACAGACACATTGTTGACAAGAAATAGATTGAACACTCGGCCTTCTTGATTCTGTTCAGGATTCACCTCTGGCTGAGGCAAACTTAGATAGTGGACTGCATAAACGACACTAATCTTATCACCATATCTTTTGTGTGCACTTTGTAGTAGGATATGGCATGGCAAATTACTCCAAACAATCCGACATTGCTGATGTTGAGATGGAGGTCGAATGACTATCTGTCTGATTTGATATGGTGTTCTGAATTTGTAGGAGCGTTTGAAGTTTCATACCGCACGCCAGTTAGAGGAACATATTGGTTAGCTGTAGAACACTTGGAATGAATATCTTTTCGGGCAACACATACAGGTTAGTGAAATCAAGACTTCGATTACATTCTTCCTCTCTCTTTCACCTAGTTTTGGGCAATTTGGTGTTGCTGACTCCCAAATGTGCATCAACTTCATCGCTTCTCTAAATGATTTCCCTTCAGGTCAGACTAACAGAGATATATCTTCAATGTTTTGTAGTATAATTGCAAGTTGCATCTCACTCATGTACGCTGACTTGTACTCATTTGTTTCCTTGTGAAAACTGACTATCGATCGACCTGCATGCAATCTTATTTCAGAAGAACATTTCAATGGGTTGTCGACAGATTCTTTTGTCTAAATTCAGATGTTACTGTCAGCATAAATCAGCAAAATCTTACCCTAATTCCTACCCCGAGTGTAGGTGCATTTGGCACAGCGTTTTCTCACCGTAGATGGTTTATCTGAAGAAGTGTGAACGGCAGACCTTACGGTTTCAGAACAAATCGCATTCCAATTGGAGATGTACGTTCTAATTGGTGTAACTACTTCGGTAAAAACATGTTGGTAATCTTGGTAGGAGAAGCTTGATTACATCACAGTATCATTTTCCGGATTAGCCTACATAAAAAAACAATTCTTGCAACAGATACCTAGTTGTACCACTAATCATAGTTTAGACTAGGTTTGTAGTTTCGAACGGTAAACGGAATGGATATGAGGAGAATATTGTTCGTTGTGCTGTTGCTCATTGTTGAGTAATTCATTGGTCAAGCTACAACGAGTTAAAAACCAAAAGAATTATTGGTTTCGCAACATTTCGACCCTTTCGTGGAGCCTTTATCAAGCGAGTTAAATCAGAAAATTTACACTGTACAAGCTTTACATGAGGCAGTCATCATGTGGTACATGTTTGTGTGTTTACTATGCGGTGTGTAGACAGACTACCAATAGGATGTGTGGGTTCACGGTTCAACTGAGATCACCATGTGACGATCCCAGTTGTTTGTGTGTGTACGTGCAATCCACCTGCTTGTAAACTGTTTGGGATAAGGTGGGTGAAATGGATGCCGCAAACCATTTCTACGTGATGTCACTGTTGTTCACCCAGTAAATCATGTCAAACAACCGACAATTCCATGCCATCGGATCGATTCACCACCTGCGGTGTATCAGCGATCAACAAGGCTTCTGCCAGTAGACGTTCATCGTGGTTACGGAAATCATTTTATTTAGCACATTCGGATGGTCAAAGTCAACTTGATATTGACTGATGATCGCGTGTGCTGCAAAGGCTGAATCATGTTCTAATTTCTAGAGTCGCTGAGTGCCGGTGAAGAATGCCTACTTCCAGCTGCCTGGCTGTCTATCCAATGCACGAAGTTTGACAATACTTACACTTAAGTCGACAAACACAGTTTGATTTCCCCAGAACTGTTTATTCATCCTTTCAGTAGGATAACTTATTCCTTAACGTGTTGGCTGCTTCAAATGCCATTCTGATATTATACTGATTGTGGGCTCGTCCAACGTTTTCCGATGTGTTCCTTCTGTACGGAATAACGATAGTCGATAGCCAATTCCTGGGCGCTTTGGTCTTGTTACAAGGTAGCATATTGTCACAGTAATCATTAGTTTTCCGTGTCGACTTGACAATGTTGCATCCTTTCGATAGCACGTCCTCAGAACTGGTTAATAACAATAACCTGTGAAACGAACTGGATGGAACGGTTTTTTTTGTGTACATGGTGTATTCTGAGCTAAAGGAAAGGTACCGATTAGATTGGGTGTTGGAAAACCGACAACTCTTTTGGTTCAATACTGTGAATATACCCGGTTTAGTCATGAGGAGAAACGCGTAGCAAACAAGCTCATTTTCGGTGTTTCCACTTTTGGTCTCAGTTTGTTGTGGGTTAACCAAGAAATTAGCTAATAAACGTTTAGCCTGTTATATTACCGGTGTTGAACCCTATCCATATATCCTCATCAATGTTTTCATCGGGTACTTTTAAAATTAGTCTTTGGGTTGTCTTGGGTAGACTTGGGTTGTCCAACGTGTTTTAATTTTTCAGTCCAGAATGACGGACCGCTTTATCTAGCATTAAAAAATAAACAAATTCTTCACGGATTGAGATGATGAAGTATGACTTGTGCTGTGAATGTGTTGAGCGTGACAGCCAGCGTCATGCAAAAATCTGTAAAACATAGGGAGGATGCTAGGTTTGATGAATGTTGATATCATCGTTTGTCTTGATTTACCTACCGACCTTGTACATATCACTTGCAAAGTCATCAACTTGCTTCCGCTACCCATTTTCTTTGTTTGTCATTTCTTGTATGAGTATAAAAAATAAAACTAGAAACAATAAGAAATCCAAAGGGAAAACAACATAATTGTCCTAGATGCTCTTTTCGGTCAGCCGGGCTGTGGCGATCTCGTCACCAGCATGCAACATGACTATTGTATATGTAAATACCATAAATGAAGTTCAAGCTTCCAACCTGATTGCTATCGTCTCAGTGTGAACAATATTTCAACCCCGTTCTACTGCTGCACCAGAAGTTCATATGAGAATGCCAATTGTGACGTCATTCGTGAACAATTCCTCTCCAAACTGACTGAGCATGATCAACGAACAGTTCAGTTGTCGGCGACTGAGCGTAAGGTTGATCATTTGATAGATATCGATTCAAACGATCCCGCCGATGTGTGTTCAGATATCGCATCGACTGGACGATCTGCTTCAAGTTCGGAATGTGACACAATATTCATGGACACCTGCGACCTAGATGTAGGTGTCTCATCCCTTGCAGTCAGTTCATCAAATGCCACAACTGCAGCTAGTCTACCGATTGTGTTGGGCAGTGATTTCATTAATGTTACTTCTACGGATACACTGCATGTGTGCACTCGCCTGATGCACGGCTTCGACAGTCTGTCATACTCACAAAGACTTTTGTTATATCTGCACTACGCATTTGAGTGAGAACTGAAGAGACACGCTGAAGAGACACACTAGTGTATCCTGGCAGAGCCAACATGAACGTGAATTACATGTAACAATGAGCAGAGTTTACAGCGAACGGATCGATGAACCAATAACAAGGCGATGAGAAAAGTACAAAGCATGTCTGGGCCCACGTGATCTTTGCAACCTGCAGATGGGAAACGGGACAGTTCACGTGAGTGTGCGCGTGTGTGTATGCACATGCATGAACGTAGCATAGATGGACAGTAAAACTTTACAGACTGGTCACGTAATCGTTGTTTTACTGACGAGTAGGAGATTATCTGATCCTCACATACTGTATATTAACCCTCTGCATTGGTCTTGATTTCTCCCGTCTATTTATGCCGGTACGGGTGCAGGCCCTACATGGACACCCCCTAAGGCCATACAACCTTCGATCTGTCCACGTGAGTGTTAAATCCTATTCTTCTCGGAACGTCATAAATCACTGGAATTTTCTTCCACAGGATATGGTGCTTACACATTCGGTCGGAAACTTTGAGCGTAAGTTTTTGCGCTTCGGTTACAATCGCTTGACTTATGATATCTACTCACTGCCTATCATCATTGTTCTCGCTTGCATCCATGGACGATCCGCGCCAGTGACTTCCATTAAATAACTATTAAGGCAGGGACTGCTGTATCGATCTCGTAAGCAATATCGGTTGGTCCGTGACTGGATTAATGTGTATAAGCCCAATCGACATAGTTTTGCTTGTCTCATTCTTCGACGTCAACAGTGTGTATCCCCACGAACAATCCCACTAGATACTCCTAAACTATCGTTTCCCACTGGATCTGAATCTGAGTCTGATATCGGTGCACTGGAAGCAACTCACTTACTACTTGAACATCTGGTTTGAAGTCCACAATCCATTCATAATAATATACGCTAGAGCCAATTGATTAAACTGGTGTATATGTGAAATAGCTTGTCATTTAACAGAAGTAAACAGGAAACAAGTAATCAAGTAACGGTCAACTGCCTGAACTATTCGAATGGATGGAGGAGTTTGTAAGAAGCAAACAACAAACAGTATTATTCGTGGCGAACACAAACCTCATAATATTTCATTTAGTTGTTATCATACACAATACTAGCCTTGAGTAATTCGACAACTAGGTAAGCACACAATGGACTGTACTAGTAGGATTGACATTTTTAGTTACCAAGGCCGACACAAGTCTGTACCAAACACGTGGCCATACAAGGAGGATTTTTGGTTTCAGATGGAAGCGGCCTCAGGACAACGCAATAATCGTACGTCTTTAGTGGTAAATCACATGAGATGAACCAAACTGGACCGTGCGTCCAGTGTTTAGTACATGCGCTATACAGCCATGGATGTTCAGTAATCATACGCAGGTGTTTATTCATACTACTATTGTTTTCGTATATGTTGCCAATAAGACGGCTCAATGAAATACTACAACATCTGTGACCGCCAAAATTAATGTTCGTCAGTGTTGTCTACATTTTTCCTATTCCGTATGAAAGTTAACGAGTTGATCCCAATTTGTGTTTGCGTTTCCCGAAAACCACGATTATTATCAATAAATTCAACTCCTGCGTTTTAAGAATATGTGCTTAATTAGCTCAGGTGTGTCCAACTATAATTTTTGCTTCTCCGGTAGACTCTCAACTCTACATACTGTAAACGTGCGTGCATATAAAATAACGCTCCTCGTAAGGTTGTCATCCAATGAATCAACGAAATAAGATGGAATGTTTCCTGATTGAAACTCTCGTTCAGATCGCGACAATTTTTTCTACATCCCTTTTTCATTTAATCCCCTTTCGAAGCAAACACTTAAGATATCCGCATTTTTTTCATAAATATGTATAAATTGCAATGCTGAACATAGATTATTCTTGGCCGAGCTGTGGTTAATTTGGCTATAGGATTATTTTGAGAATGATAGAAATTTTATACGCCGCTGTAAACAAGCGTGTGTATTAATACTTAGGAAGGCTGGCATCGTGCAAATTGCTGCTCGAGTTCCATTGCATTGTCAAATTTCATGCTTTATATGAAGATCGAATTCGTGATAAAACGGCGGGAATTATTGTTACAGAGGATATGCAATACCACGTAGAATCGTGTCGAGTTATACGCTGGTTCTGCTGGATTTCAGGTTTCAAATTTCCCTCCTACTTGTAGTAATGGATATGATATATGTGCCGTTGCTTCAGAAATATTACTGCCTATCCTTTGAATCTTTACAGACAGACAGTCTAATAGATTGGGTACTATTGTGTCAATATAGATGTGGATGTTCTTCCTGATTATAATCCAGATTAGCCCGGAGCTGCTTGTCTGATGCATTATGTAAGGCCTCATAAGTCACTGGTAATACCTCAGAAGTCGATTGTGAATATTGTGAACGACAGCACTTTTCCACAGCGGTTGCAGACTGGACTGCTTGTTAACTAATTTCAAATTGCAGTTCGAACCTACGATAAAAAAGTGAACAGTGAGTGACCTTCCACAGAGACTATTGTGTTCTTGCTAAGCAGCCGTGGATTTCAGTGACATTGATTGAACATCATTTACATAAGTTTATGGTTTTTCCAGCCAATAGAATCCTGGCCCTAGACGCAAGTTTTACTTGAGTCTGATCTAATCAGTAGTTCTGGCCACATTCGCATCGGAAAGCGGTGTGACCATTATGAGTTCGATGGCGGTTTGTCGTGTGGGAATGTTGCCCTGATTCCAACTCCTAACCGTGGAAAGTGCATACATTATTAACGAATTTAAACAAAAGTGAAACTTAAGTTTACTACCTTGTTTCGTAGGATTTAACTTGGAAATGCATTTGAAGGTGATAGCTTTCACTAACTTGTTTCAAACCTTTAATGCGTCCGAAAATAATCCACATGTAATGTAGTCTCTAATACACACACCCCTCAATTCGTCGAATTGCTTATTAATGTGGCAGATTTGGTAATTTAGAGGAGACCCAATTGCGAAAAGTGTGAGCTTCGCCTGTATTCGAACTGGGGAGAAAACATCATGTCCAAGCGCTGTATCCTCGCCACTCGCTGAGCTGCGAAGTTACGCCGAGTGCTCAGAAACTTCACATTTGGACTCGGTTATCGGCCCAACCCGCTGTGCCATATGGAACCAAACGAACGATCCAGTGCACCGACTGCCTAAACAGTATTTCTCCAACACTTCGCGCTAGAATTCACGGATGTCACCAACGTTGTGCATCAAATCATCTCACTGATCGTTTATTGGACTAGCTTATTGCATCAACTCTTCGCAAAGGGGTTGTAACTAGTCTGCATATTGCTTGCATTTTTAATGACAGAACTAAAATATCTACCGACATTTTCTCTCGTTTCAATAATTCTATTATTGACATTGTTCTCTCACAAACCACACAGAGAACTCCACAATATGTATTGCATATGCAGAAATCATTCATATGCCATCCGCGAACACTTGTGTTTTAGTTCGGATTGCGTGAGATAGTCAATAAACCTAAAACATTCAAAATGTTTTAGTTCAAGAGTCTCGGCAGGAGAGATTGTTTTCAAGCAACATGACCTTTTTGGGTAAGTCGAATAAATGTCATGCGCTTAACAGCATGACATTAATCAAACGTCACATCTGATTATCGTTTTTACTGGCCCTCGTTTATCAATTTTGGGTTTGCAATTCACTTTACGAATCAGGCAATGTAGATCATTCCTTACATCATTTGCTTCAACGCACTTGTTTATGTCGGTGAATTCAACTCACCAGTGGCTGGTATACACTATATGAATGGTAAGTGTGTGAACCTGAAAGTACGATTGAATAGACTCGAGTTTCGCTGTCATTAGAACCCGTTAATAGTGCATATCCTCGCCAATGCCGAGATTAGAACCACGGCCACACTGTTCTTAAGGCAACCGTGTTTGTCGCTGTGTCACCGAGCTCACATTAGGCACGACCGAATTATCATTGCTTGCGAACGCTCAACCATTTTCGCTTGTGAGTAATGATCAGGTTGCCCGATCGTCTTGATAGGAGACAATTACTGTCTGTTAACTCCCATCGATGATCCTTCGACTAGGACTTCCCTGCAAGTTGAAATCACAGGAATTGTTAACTTGTTCAGTAATATTTTGATTACTGATGAGTAGTAAGGGATTTTGGTTTTCATACAGATTGAACATCACCCACCAGTAATCAACACGTCAATGGTTTCTGTGATTTCAACTTGCAGGGAAGTCCTAGTCGAAGGATCATCGATGGGAGTTAACAGACAGTAATTGTCTCCTATC
>JTDE01005677.1:27295-41956 GCA_014338405.1 Paragonimus skrjabini miyazakii
TTTTTGGGTAAGTCGAGTAAATGTCATGCGCTTAACAGCATGACATTAATCAAACGTCACATCTGATTATCGTTTTTACTGGCCCTCGTTTATCAATTTTGGGTTTGCAATTCATCTTACGTAGGTCATTCCTAACATCATTTGCTTCAACGCACTTGTGCATGTCGGTGAATTCAACTCACCAGTGGCTGGTATACACTATATGAATGGTAAGTGTGTGAAACTGAAAGAACGATTAAATAGACTCGAGTTTCGCTCTCATTACAGCACGTCAGTAGTGCATATCCTCACCAATGCCGAGACTAGAACTCCGGCCACGCTGTTCATGAATCAACCCTGTTTACCACTGCGTCATTGACCTCACATTAGGCACTACCAAATTATCATATGTGAACACTGAACCATCTTCGCTAGTTAGTAATGATCGGGTTGCCAGATCGTCTCGATAGGAGACAGTTACTGGGTGTTAACTCCCATCGACGATCCTTCTACTAGGACTTCCCTGCAAGTTGAAATCACAGAAATTGTTAACTTGTTCAGTAATATTTTGATTACTGATGAGTAGTAAGGGATTTTGGTTTTCATACAGATTGAACATCACCCACCAGTAATCAACACGTCAATGTTTGTAGGCGACATGTAGTAAGTTGAATTGACTCAGCTGATTCAGCCCTGCTGTTCTGAAATTGGCGTCAGCTATCACGATTACGGGTTGGTCAGTCATTTTGATTTAATTTGTAACCAAAATCAGCGTGCTATAATTTGCCGGTCTGTTTGAAGGTGGGTTCACAGCGGCAGGCATCGTTTGCTCGATTTACTGACAATAATAATCAGACGTGTTTTAACTAAACGAAGTTCATGCATACTATGAATTACGGCGCATTATTCGGAGCGTTATTCAAAAGGGTTACTTTTCACTTTGACGTGCCTAAATTATCCACGGGATGTTCACCTGGAGTTGTTCCAGGCCGAAATAAAGCATTTCTGACCCTAATAGTTTTGAGATAATTTTTGTCGCGTCAGATTGCCAGACTATGTGTCCGTACGATAAAGAACTCAATTAATATGCTTGCACAGGTGTTCAAAACAATCTACAAATATTCCTTCTACATTTTGATCCCTTTTCTACTCTGTGAAAGTTCCATCCTGGATACTGCTAATTTTGAATTGATTTCAACACATCGATACTCTCATTAGTTTCTACTTAAGTTGTAACAAAATTCACAGCGCACTGCTTAAAATTAATAATTGGCGGAGTTTCGAATCCATTGACAGAATGAGCGTTTTGAAGCTCATTAACTTACTCAGATCAAACTTTTGAATTCCATGTTGTCGCTTAGTAACCCACTGTAGTTGTTTATAAATAAAAGTGCCATCATAATGTGAATTTTTGATTCATTCACATTTTCGGCCGTGCTCATTTTCGGGTCATTCGATGTGTTTCTATTTTGTATCTTTATACCATTATAAACAGAAATTGCTTTCACATCAGCCAGTTTTCCAGTGTAATTATATACCTTACAATCTGTTTGATCTTAACTGTGCGCCTAACCTGGACAACAGAGAACATGCAATTTATTATAGTTCTACCACATTATCGCGAAACATGTCTATGTCAAATGATAAGCTTCCTCATTCCTTCATCAATCATAACCAACTGAAAAGTCATTTTTAAGAAACAAATGTTTCGACATGTATCCGCTTTGATTTTGTCCTCTTAATCACACTAAATTTGATTACAGGACAGATGATTGTCTGAGATCTCAATGCAAACTAAACGGAAATCTGTTTACGCTAACAAACAAACCAGCAGCAGACGAGCCTATTGTCCTGATTAAACTTCTGTAGAGTTTTCATTATTTTGTACTTCATTTTGCTAACATTGCGTAACTGCTGCATCAGACCACATTGTACACTTTTGTTTGACTTGAGTAAAAACAACACAACACGTCTTCGAATAAACTCTGCTACACGTGCTTTCTGGTTCTTCCTACGACGCCAGTGGTCGCCATCCAGTTTAAAACATCCTATATGTTGAATTAACTTTCAGCTCGGTTACTTCGCATCCTCAGCTACACTTGGAGCAATCCGAATACTTTCCAGTGTCATTGGACGCCTTACGAACACTGTCAATCTTTGGTGAGTCGCCCTTGGCTTCACTCGTTATTTTTGTAGTTCACACATCAGTTCCACTACACTTCCAACTGAATTCTGGTTACGAAGCTAGTCACACTTCTGTATTTAAAAATAAAATGTTTTCATAGTGATTACTTCGCTAGTCGACTGTCAAAATGTGGAACAGATGTGAAGCATGATCAAGCCTCGCTGTCTACAGTGAGTATTCCGAATAGACGTCAGGATTGGAAATACGCGGTAGCACATCCGCCGATGAGTTTTCGCCCGGGATAGA
Source organism: Paragonimus skrjabini miyazakii (assembly GCA_014338405.1). NCBI lineage: Eukaryota > Metazoa > Platyhelminthes > Trematoda > Plagiorchiida > Troglotrematidae > Paragonimus > Paragonimus skrjabini miyazakii. Next base: position 29,706 of record JTDE01005677.1, read on the forward strand.
TTCGTAGGAAAAATAAGCTGGGATGTCAGTCTTAAAAAGCGTTTACGGAACGGTTTGGGATAATCTTCGAATAAGGAATGCCTGAACGTGTTTTACTTGTATAATGGACGTCTTACCTCATTTTACCGTGTAGTTGTGCACTCACGACAACCATGTGTGGTCTGCGGTGTCAAAATTCGAGGTCACTGAGTAACAGTGCATCCAGTATGACCAAATTGTGCTTTTCACCGTCTGCACATACTTATCATGTGGAACAACCCGTCAGCGATTTTTAAACGACCCGCTTACCAGACCGGTTTTGATGGCGTAACGCTCGTTTACTGATTACCATAATTATTGCAGGTAGATTTTACCCGACCAACACACCATTGTTAAATCAGCCACAACTCGGACCGTTCATCGTGGAATCGATCGAACAAGTCTTGTCGAGAGTCTCTGACCTGATACTGCATCAGATGCAATAGGCAGCCTGGTGAGTCAACAACCCAACTACAAGCGCGCGTAGATGTGTTATGAAAATCTCACTTCACAATGAACATCATCATCATCATAGACAGCAATACATCAGTGGTTCACACTGATGCTTAACTACCACACAACCACGAAGAAAAAGCAAACCCTGTATGGGAAGAGAGAAGGGGAAAAAAGGGAAGGGGAGGGGAACCTAACCACTAAAAAATAGCTACGTCTACATTCAAACATACAACATCAAGGCGCCTACACCTTGCAAACAAACAACCGAGCTGTAAGTGAAAGTAAGGCGTCATCAGCAAGACAGCTTCCTCACAATGAACATACTTAGTTTTAGTCTCTATGGCAGGAATATAGCAAAGCGTGTCTCTTTTCTTTATAACAATAAACTGTAGTCCTAAGCTCGCGAATTGCAACCACATTAACAGTGTCATTCAAGCGTTTCAGAAACGTTTAGTTTTCTGTTAGTGGAACGGAGATTCTTTCTGGAGATTGTTTCCAGCTGGGAACTGTAATGGGTTTTTGCTACACAGGCATGCCGAAGTCCAACAAGTACATTATAATACTCATGACCAGGATGTAATTGATGAAAAAATATAAAAAGACGCTTGAAAAAGGAATAAAACAATTGTTCTCTTTGAAAATCTACACCATTTTGCCCTTGAACGGCGTATCTACATTGACTTGCGTACTATTGTTTCTGGTTGCTTCTATCCACGTAGCGAGTGTTTACCGTTTCTATCAATGCCTGTCTGTAATGTATAACTTTGCCATGACAGAACTTCCAACCCAAACGGATTTTCTAATGAGGCGGTTGTCTTAATTACTGTTGCACGAACACATCAGTAATCGCGAGGGAACTATCACGCCTAACTTCTCAGCCGTAACAGCCCATTGATCAGCCGGTTTCCCGACTGACAACAAACATGACGTCGCTCAGCAAGTTCACAAACCTCTTGGCTCTCAACTTGAGGAAAATACGCCAGCGCGGATCAACCTCTGGAGTTGGCAAGACAGTTACTATTACACCACTGACTAGCGTAACTTCTGGTGCATGACCAACATGAGCATAACTGAAATTTCGAGAACTGCGTTATACACGCCAAAGGAAGTTTTTTTTATTTACGTTTCTCAGTGGAGATTTTCTTGACTAATTGTGGTAGAATAGAGTAGTCAGTTTATTAAACAAAAACCCTTCGTAGTTTTCACGACCGGTGGAAGAGATTGCATGTGCAGAACGCCAATCTTAGTACGTGAGATGTCTTGCACAATGTGAGTGCCTTTACACCTAACCGGTTGCTTTGCAAAATTAGCGTACACATTTTACAGTGGTGGTAAGACAGAACTAAATTACTAATGAGTATTTGATGATTTGATTAATTTCAAGTTGAACATCACTTATATTTGATCACAGCCTATACTTTCAGCTAGCTTCTTTCAAAAAAAGGCTTGTGGCCTAGCGGTCTAGTATACTCAAAATCACTCTGTATCTCTTCATTCGAAGTCACATTACCCACTATATGAACAACTTGATATCATTAACATACAGGGACAGCGAGGAATTGAGAAGCTCTGGGATTCGATGCACATACAGATTAGAGCAGAAGTTCTGGTATGGAACTTTGTGGTATACTACTGGATCTATAATACCAATCTGCAAGATCCCCATTCATCATGACAATAAAGTAGCAATCTTGGAAGGAATCGGTGAGAACATCATGAAGAAACAGTCACTTCTCACTAATGGAGTTCAGTAATATATACACGTTATCTGTAGACAAGATACGAGAATACATAAGTAAACCGATCTTAAAACGTTCAAAATACGACCTTATGACGTCACGTCTTAATCCACAGACGCTGCTGCAAAACCAGAAAACATCCTGATGTATCACAAATACTGTGGGAAAAATATTATTCGTTCTGTTTTCTATTAAGTTGCAACGCTATTTCTTTTGTGAATACATTTTTTCGCTATCCGTCGCTTGCTGAGGAAGTTTATCGTGAAAACAAATTCCGTTAGGGGACCATGGTCTTTTTACTTTGCCTAGTAACACACTGTTGCGCGGGTAACTCGAAATTTGATTCAAATTTTCTCGCTGTTATCTACGCATTTTTTGCTCTACTGGTGCCCTGTGCATCGAAAATTGCATTCGATTACTGTTATTCGGTAACGAATAACATACCCAATCATTACCTACTGAAACTTCATCATCATAGTACGCCACCGCATCCCAAGGTTCGTAAAATTTGCCGAAGCCGTGGCGATAAACCGGTTCAAACCTGTGTTGTGTGGACAAAAACAATTATATGTGAACCCGAAGTTGCCATGGTCCTAAGTCGCAGTGAGTGTCATTCAGATCACACGATTGGACGTTTTTGTTATTGTTGGTTTATTTGTTCATACTCCCCAAGTACTGTGAACGTTACATTTGAAGTTTCCCGTGTTATTGGTTATTTGGTACTGACGAGCCAATACGAAGTGCTGGCATATACCAGTGTTCGTCTTCTAACTGTTTTGTTCAAAACAAACGGCAGTATATTTCGCTGCACGATTATAAAAGGTAAGCTTTCAAAACTATCCTTGAAGCAAATTATACCTATTTACCTTCCCTTCGTATGGAGTTGCACGTTCGAAAAATAGAAGCAATTGCGGAGACGCCCTATGAACATGTTATGTGGCAGCACTCTCTTTGCACAGGTGTTTGTTCTACAAACCTTTTAGAAATGAGCAGAGTTCTGGAAGGCCTAGAAGTAACTGTGGATGACGTTTCGTCTGAAGTACCACATTGGCCACACTCTTACACAAGAATGGGCGCTCAGTCTGTACGATACATGACAAACTGAGGAACAAAGTATAGCTTCATTGGATACAATTTAAGAAAAAGGCATTAGCAGGAGAGGGATGACCGGATTGCGACGACCTTGATGCCAATTAAAAGACGATGGAGGTAACCTGAAAATACCTCACAGTCATCAATGGGCTGTTTACAATAAACTGCCAGGGCGCGGATGCCGCTCAGCTTTTAGAATGATAAGCAGTATTCGAATTAAGAATTTTCTTGCAACAAACGGCAGACATTTATCCAACTGCGAATGTAAACTCATTATTAACATCCTTTTTGAGCATTATATATGCACTACTTATTAGTAACTAAATAGTTTACGTAAATACTGCAGGGCGATCCTAGAGCAAATGTATATCATAAGCAGGTGCCAACTGGTTCATCCAGCAGAGAAAACCGCATTCCAATTGGACAAAGTTAAGGCTACGTATAAACGCTGCGTCTGACGAAATCGATTCATATTGCGCGACCGGCTGTTTCGACAAAATTGCAAACAGATCGCGCCGGGATCCACCACCGAGCGTTATTTTTAAAAAGGCCAAATCGTGGCATATCAGAGATTATGATTTCATGGAAGTACATAAGGTAGAAGTAAAGCACACTGCACTACGAGAGGCCGACTTAGTAATGTCTTATTTTCACAAGCTGAGTACCGTTCACTTGCGATCGAATGCCGGCAGACTGGAGTTTTCAGTTTCAATTCTAACCACATCCGCAGGCCACAATAATTAATAGTATGATAGATGGAGAGTTATACAGGCAGAAAAATGGAGTAGCAATGGGTTCACCTCTAGGTCCGCTACTAGCAGATATATTTATGGCCAAACTAGAGACCACTGAACTCAATCACACAGTAACTAAGTGCAAACTCTACAGGCGCTACGTGGATGATATTTTTTGTTTTCCTCCAAACGACGATGATCTCCAGGTCATACTAGATAAACTCAACAAAACGCACCCGAATATAAAGTTCACCGTAAGGCTAAAACTTCACAACAGACTCTCATTCCTAGATGTCGCGTTGCTTCGTCGATCAGAGGGAACAATTCAAAGATCGATTCATAGAAAAAAGACGTGGACGGGTCAATACACACATTTTTACAGTTTTGTCCCGTTGAAGTACAAAAGAAATTTGGTACGTTGTCTGTTGAACAGAGCGCAAAAGATCTGTACACCGGACACTCAAGGAGGAAGTAAGACATATTCGAGAAACTCTCACTGGAATTGGATACCCTGAGAGATTCATAGACAAAAATCTGCATTCAGGTACGAAACTTGAACTAGTCCAGACAGAGGAGGAAAAGCCGGTTTTCATCTATCTCTCTTATAGAGGTGAGGTTAACGGTGAAATAGTTAGTCGTAGACTTTCAAACGCGGTCGACAGTGCCTACCCTGCAGCGAGACTTATCGTGTCGTTCGATACCTGCCCGGTACTGGTGCCACGCCTTAGGGATAGTTTGCCCACGTTCTTTTCGTCTTTCTGTATCTACTCTTTCACTTGTTGTTGTCAAACAGGTTACGTTGGGAGGACCACAAGACGGTTATCTGAGGGAATCCCTGAACACCTACCGAAATGGCTTCGCAACGGTTTGAGAAAGCCTATTTCCAGTGTGATTGGCTCACACTTACTTGACACTGGCCAGCATGATAAATGGCAAACAAGCAGCATTTGTTCGAATGGTGTGGATTACTATGAAGTGAAACTGTTGCGCGGATAACACGAGATCGACTATTAATGGGGTTAGTTTACTAGATACGGCTCTGGCAGACAGACTTTACATGAGGCATGGACAGGAGTGTTTGCGAATAACGTTCAAACCGCCTAATACTAACAACAGAATACCTCTCTAAAATCGCAAACGTCTGCGCAAGTTGTGGTTTATTAGCGACATGTCAACCTACCCAAATGTTCACACATTTGCACCGATAAATTTATAAGTTTCATCATCATCATCATCATCAAAGAGAGCGACACATCAATGGCTCATGCTGATTAGTCAAAAAAATAAAAGCTTCGGTTGATGGTGTAGCTTTGGACAGTTAATACGTAAATAAGCCAGCGTAAAAGTTCATACGGACGCTTAAGTTACGAGTAAATGTGCGTATGTGACTGATCAGATTGTGAGAAATGGATTCAACTCGCAAAATACTTGTTCTTTATACAATGTTCAAATGGAAGAACGGTACAAAATGTGAAACATTAAATCCCTATACAAATAAGAGTTCCCAAGAAAACCGGAGCATGATGATTTTTATGATTAATACCACGAAATCTTGATTGTAACCAGCAAGTTCCCTTGTGCTGGTAAAATAAACTCATTCAGCCAGTAAATTCAGAATGAGTAACTGTGTGAAGGTCGTAGCCCGTCATTCGGTGGCTGTAGTTAATTCCGGATAGCAGGGCTGCCAGTGACCGTTGTCCACGGGAAGTACATTCTCAGACGAGCAAATCAAGCACTTGATAATTAAGTGTTTCCTACGAAACCTAACGCTGGTCGACCTTTGTGTACTGAGCACGGCAAAACATTGTGAGCAAAACAGTCTTCGTGCAGCTGGTGACAATCTAGTTCTGCTTTTCTCACACAGAGTAAGCAGCTGGCGAACAGAACTTCGACCAAGTGTCAGCAGAAAATGATGATATGGAGTATGCTCATCCGGCAAAACTGTTGACAACAAGGTGGCTTGATGGTGTAACAAATTAATGTGATTATGGAGTGGAGAGGGTTTCGACAATTCGCCTTGTTTTTGCTTTCTAATGTTTCTCATAGAAGCTAGGATTCGGGTTTGATCTACAAATGAAAATAAAAAGTAAGATGTGTTTGAAACATCAAGAGGCATCAAAAAGGCACAAATGAATGTTGTGTGGAGAAATCAACCGCAGTTAGGCCGGTGGATAAGCAAGGACAACATGATAAATAATCGCGTTACAACTTAAGACTGAAAATGTCCGTCTTCAATGGGGAAAACCAACACTTTTGCTACCGACGACAGGATATACATGTAGTAATGTAACCTCTAGAACCAACGATGCCAAACCATACAAAATCACTCCACCAGTGGAGAGATGGCGGAGGAAAGGAAAGTTCCCACAACCAAAACCGTACTGACTTTTCTACAGTAATAAAACCGGAATACTAGATAATGGACGACTACGCACACTGCCACCAAACTAGGAAAGTAAGATGTAAGCAAAACGCAAACGAGCCAACAGTAAGTAGGCGAGCGATTGGAAATCAGTGGTTCTCACGCTTAACTGCCATACAACCATGAAGAAAAAGGCAAGCCCCGACCAGGGAAAGTAAAAGACAGGAGGGAGGATACCTGAAGGTTGAACATATTCGTCCAATATCTAACTGCTACGGGTCGAACAACCTAAAGGACAAAACCAACAGTTTACCTGTGAATACAAGCGTGCTACTGTCTCATTCATGGGTAGTTTGGCCGTCAACCTAATTAGCAAAACCGCCAATCACCTAAGAACAATCAGTAACTCAAAACTTGGTGGATGAACTGAACATTTTGAGAAAGAATTCAAATGTCACAAACTAGATTACATAGATAGCGGGAACCAAATAGTCAGTTGCATTACAAACGGTCCTTCATCTGGAGCATAAGCAGCTCTGGAAACCTAAGTCCGCACTTCCTCCTACTTTTTCTGAACAAAGGTAAGAGAGCCTAATATCGAAACTGACAACAGTCTTCCGGATAGATCGTTAAACCGAAGAGTTATTCTCACAAGGTTACTCTTACTTTTTGAACGAGATCGGAGTGAAGGTGGCAACCAAAGAGGTAACAGACCTGTCTTTAACGCACTCGAGTGACTCGCTGGAGTGATTTCGCGTTGGATCAACAAAACCCAGAAAAAGAAAGACTAATGAAGAACAGGCTAACTACCGGCCCCCTCACGAGCACACTGACCATAATTTTACCTTACGAGTCTTGGAACACAGAAACCTCCATAGGAAGCCAATCGTTGAGGCATTTACAAACATGAAGATTACCCTAGACACAGTTACTCAAAAAACTTTTGGAAGCTGTCATTTTCGTAGAGGAGTCTCAGAGAAATTTGGAAGAACGTTAAGATCACATGCTCACACAGTAGGTAGGACGAACGTTTATATTGCAAGTGCTTTGAGCAATCATCACATCCAATAATGCTCGCCGTGAGTGTTCGATTCTCTTTGTCCAAGTGTGTTGTGGAAGATGTCTTAGGTGTGCTTAACGAATCAAATTAAATTGGCGTAAACTGGCTTTGGTGTACAAAATATTGGTACGGATTATGCGGATGATACTGTTCACCTTACACTCTCCTGACGGTATACAAACAATCCTGAATAAGTCGAATCGGCGAATTAGTTTATGTTCCATACCTTCAAAGTGCAAACACGACCTCAAGGCTGGTGTAGCGTTCCACACCCATCTGTCTCATTACAGGCAGCCCAACTGAGACAGTAGTGTGTTTCAACTACTTGGGTAACACCACCTTATCGTCTTGTGACGTTCTTGAGAAGATTTCAGTGAATGCATGTGTTGCCCTTAGTAACCTCCGCCATCTGTGGAATCCAATGAACGCCCAGCTGTCCCATAAAAAAATGTCAATGCGCAATTTATTTTGCCCTACGGTTCAGAAACATGATCAGTTTGTCACGAAGATGTAATTGGACTTGGTGTTTTGACCATCGTTGTCTCCTCTCAGTAAGCAACGTAAAGTCGCACGTCCACATGATCAAGCGGACATTCAATGGATCATATTTTCCCATAATCGTGGCGTCAGAAACTTCAACCTAATGGCACCAGAGTATGATCAATTGCTGGGCCACCCTCTCTGTGGACCCGTGCACAGTGCCTACGTAACACCCCGATAAATCCGAGCTAAAAGCAGGCATGTCTTCCATGCGCTAGATGCGAAATATCTACACTGGAGCCCATGTATGCGACGTGACAAAAGTGTAGATGTGTTTTGCATTACTCCTGAGGTTGACAGATGGCAGGAATTAGAAGGACAGTTTATCAACACTACACTTTTCTTATCGTGTATTCTTGATACACTCGTTGCGTACATACAAAAAAGGAATTGGTCAAAGTGTGCTCCAGTATGACTAGTCTATGCGTTCGCAACCTGACCCATAACTTTGTAGAGGGCAGACGCGGAATAAGCACAAACACTGAGGGTTGGGTGACCTCTCAAACGTTGGTTTCCCTTAGGGTCTACTGCGTGTCTATCGTGAGAAAACTATTTTTCGATGGCGTGAAGGGATACCTTCGTACAGGTAAAACCAAAGTGCATGGGGTTGCTCTTGGCGACCAACGCTGGTCCCATCAGAAGAGTGCTGCATATAAATCCGAATTCGAGTAAGGCGTGACCCCCGCCATCCAAATAACATATACTTCCACTAGATTAGTTGAAGGGGCTCGCTGGTAAGTAGCAAGTAGTGAAGAGACGTATAACAATAGTCATGCCATTCTGTGGCTTCTGACATGTGGTTGGTGAACTCTAGGTCTTCTATGGTCGCCCATGAAACATCAGATGCCGAACTTTTTGGTTCACACTGGTCAAAAACACTCCTCATAAGCGTGCTACAGTTAGTAGTGTTTTCAGAGGAAAATTATTAACATGCTCGTTGGTTGAAAGGAGGTATACAACACCCATGAGATGTTTTCGTCCAAAAATGGGTGAGTGGTATTATAATAAGTCCATGGGAAAAAGTCGATTAATCTTTAGCCAATTTACCGTCAATCCCTATGGCATACGTAAGACGACTGGAGTATGACGTTGTGAGAAAGGTGTCACACGTCTTCATTGGAAAAGCGACCCGAACAGGTCCGAATTACTTGCGCCTCTAAAGACAGAAGTGGAGAAGCTTGTAAATCCGTAAAGCCGTCACCACTGGTCCTAATGGTTACCTCTCACTGAGTAGTACTTGAATATCGACCGTTTGTGTCCACTCACATCACTGGTTGAAAATTTCCTTTAGTGTGATGGTGTATCGAGTCTGTATCGAGAGAATCAATTTTCATTTCCTTTTTTCATCGACGTTTAATGTTTTTATTAATTTTTATTTACGCATTTGCGCCTAGTTACCAATCTGCCACTTCATGGACTACAGTTAACAGTAACAGCCGCCTGGGCATAATAATCACGGGTACGGCTCGAGGTTGAAAAAGATGGTATCTTCGGCTCACTGGGACCAGGCTGGATAAATGGTAGTAACCGAGTTTCGCAGTACAATCCGTTAACTGAGGTAGAACTACTAGAATCCAATCCAGGGTAGGGTCTAATTCGTCGCTAAAACGGTGCCGTTCCGTCCTCTGAATATAGTGGCAGATAACTCTGTTAAATTTACCCTCACTGGGCGACATCCTCTCCAAATAAGATTCATATTCTCAAAACAAACGACCTCGCATCACTGAAGCGTGAAGCGACGTATCATGTAACCCTACAAACAACCATGTTTCAACAACAGCGACATACTAAGTCACATTACTTGAACAACCGAGAGGTATAACTGTAAATAACATTTATTCACTGTAAGTTTCTTGTGAAGCCTCTTCCGAGCACAACCTGTTATATATCAGTTTACAAGCTTATTAGTTCGAATTCAGTTACGGCTAGACTGATGATTCCCAGGTGAATAGGACTTTGCTCACGGACCCTGTCTTCCTGCGCACCGTACGATCACCCTAACATAATAATTAATGAAACTCTAGCCAGTGAATGTCGTGTTACAGCCGGATTCAGTCACCTTCTTCGAATTTCTCGGATATCACACGAGAGAATACTACGCTTACGACGGCAAACGCTGTCTTAGTGGTCGCATTAAGTCACAATGGGATGAAATCTTATTATTCCTTCAGAAGGACTTTCGAGATGGACAGCATTCGCCTTTCCCCTAGGGTTTGACAATTTTAAAATTTCTACATGAGCGCAGGCTGGGATGTTACCAGAAGGCACACGTCAACTTTCTCAATCCCCGATAGTTATAGGGCAGTACATATGCCTTCCATAGTGTGGGGTCAGCCATTCCCAGCCCTAGGAAAGCCGGTGCTGGAATTTCCCCAAGCGCAGAGAAGACGCAGCTTGACTGGATACACGTCAACAACCCTCAGACTCGAGGGTGCAACTAAAACATCGAAAGGCGCCCATCGTAAACGCCGACTGTCTGTTGCTGTAGCGTACGTCCACGCAGACTGAACTCCAGGCGCAGCCAGAGATTATCTTTATCACCAGTCCACTAACATTCTGCACACTGCGCGCACAGTAATAACCGAAAAGTGGCATCACAGCCGGTGCTCCAAACTGACCGAGGTCGCAGTAAGGTTGTATAGACAGCATAAACAGTTGAAGTGGGTCTACTCTCACTGATTACTGCAAAATTTTGAAAGCCACTGGGGCATTGGTAAAAAAGAATGTGCACTAAAAGTTTCTGTCGAGCAGAAGGAGCGTAAGATAGATGAGGTAACTGCAAAGCAAAGAGAAAAGATAGCAGCTCTTAAGTTGAGGATCGACGGACTTGTGAATGACACACTGAAACTGCGCACTGCCAGCGAAAAAGTACTAGGGAGATCCCGTAACATTCTGGTCCTCAACAATGAAGAGTCAATGATCAGAGATAAAACCCGTAAAAAGCTAGAAAGAAGGAGGGTGATGGAAATTCTCGGGATGGCAGTCGTCTGTAGCCACCAGTATCAAACGCATACATGGAGTAGGTAGCTGGAGATTAAGCAATTCCAATGGAACTCAAAACCGGGCACGTCCAATACTCATCGAGGTTATACAAGTCTCCCAAGGGGACTATGTATTCAGCAAGGCTGACAGAGTACAAGAACTGTCACGAGGTAAATATCAGCTTATTCTGGACAACAAAACGGACTCAGAGTATGACAGTAAGTCATCGTTATCGACGAAATCAACAGTCGGTGGTATTTCAGCTAGACCGTGGGTCCAAGAGAAGGATACGGCCGTACTAGCGGCTCTATTGATTCAGTACGACAGACAACCTGAGTTACCGGAAAATAACAGGGATGCTGGATCTAAAAAGATCTTACCCAGGACTGCGTCTATTACGACAGTAGTATGTGGCGGTAGATCCGAGGCTGGCTGTAGTAAAAGTAAGGGAACCTCATTCGCGGCTAACATAAGCACCATCGGTAAGACGGAACAGAAAGCCAACAGCATACAGGGGAGCCAGGAAGCATCGGTTAGTAAGTTCGGAAAAAACCATGAAACTGATAACGGCTAAGGCTAAACTCCATGTGAAAGAGGTTGTCTCAGCATGTAAGCCCTTAAATGGGAGTCGAGCCATCTGCTACAGCCTGGTTGCAGCTGAGGATGTCGCCCGACCAATGACGATGACAACAGAGGATAGAGATACAAAGTCAAAGGAAAGCGGTTAAATTCCTGTGGTCAAAAGAGTTAGAAAGCTTAAAGAAGTAATGGAGCCAAACCTTTCAGCGTCGGGCAGAGGAGTCACTCAAAAAAGGGCAATCTCCTCGGGACCTCCGCCAGTAGGGAGTTCTGACACAGTAAAGTTATCCGGGCAAATGCTGCATGGAAAGAACCTCAAGTTTTGGTATACAAATGCCTGCAGCAGTAGGAATAAGTGGGAGGAGCTTAAAGAACATAGTAAGGGTTTCGATGTCATAGCTGTGGTTGAAACATGGCTAAAACCTTAAGTAGCCTTAGGGAACTGCCCTCCAGAGGACATTTCCGTCTACAGGCAGGACCGCACGGATGGGCGCGCGAGTAGAGGGGTCTTGCTGTTGGTAAGAAATCAGTACATCATCATCATCATAACAGCCATAAGCCTGATCAAAAAGTGCTGTGGCTCGGGTCGCCGCTCACCTCAACAGTGACGTGTGTAGTGGACAAGTGGGTACGCGCTATACCCTCGTCCACCAACAATTTAAAACGCCTTTCCTGAAGAGCAATCGGAA
>JTDE01005679.1:0-22382 GCA_014338405.1 Paragonimus skrjabini miyazakii
ACCAGGCTGTCAGTGACAACAAAATGACCAAATGCGACGGAAGAGCAAAAGAGTTTAGGAAGATTATGATGATCAACTAATTGGATTGGTAAACAGTGTTCTTGAGTTTTGCCATTGGTATGTTCGCCGAGCTTGGCATTTAGGTTGCAAACGTTTCATCACCAAGCGAGGTGACATCATCAGTGCGTAATCGTTTTAGCGTATAGTCTTTGAGCGTGGAGATTGGTGAAGTTCGATGGATGGATAAAACGATTACGCACTGATGATGTCACCTCGCTTGGTGATGAAACGTTTGCAACCTAAATGCCAAGCTCGGCGAACATACCAATGGCAAAACCATCAACCCGAGCTACGAACAACACCCCCACTGTTCACAACTATCCGAAAAGTGTTCTTGAGTATCCAGGATATTCACCACGATGGTTCAAATACCAGCGTCTTAGGAAGCACGCATTCGGTTGAAAGTTACTGGAGCAAACTCGGAGCTACGGCAGTGCATGTGATACGATGGGGGTGGAAAATTGGTGGAAGGATTCGTGTAGTAACGCTAAGCGATTATGCACAGGAAGAGAACAGGAGGCCGACAAGCACACAAATTTGTAGTGTGTTACAGAGTCACCTTACCTAATTTGAACAAGATGCAACAAATGATGTAAAAAGCGTTTCTGTACAAAACCAAAATATTGTTGGACACCAAAAGCAAGAAGCACTCTACAAAACAAGGGTTTTACAAGGCCAAGGCTATGTCATCCTTAAGGTGACCGACGCTCTCGTATGAAGGGAATAGCCTGCTATATACGGTTGACGACTGGCCAAAACAATCGCTGTCCAATGAACAAAACTTGATCTCAACAGTACAGCGTACCGATGGAATCCCACATATGATTATCATTTCAAGAAACCTTGCTAGGGAGATAATAATCGGAAGCAAGCCCATTTTTATTGCACATTCGCAGTAGCCAGAAGGTTTTAGCAACAAACTATCCGTTCCCTAAACACCTAGAGTTACAGACTACAGGGCACCTACAGTGAACTAAGTATATCGAGGTGAATCACGGCATATCAATGACCCTAGGAACGACTCAGAAGTCAAGTTTAAAACGCGAATAATTTTGAACGTGCGTGCAATAACTAGAAGGCAAACTCACCGAAACTACGCGGTAACATCCTGGAACCGATGGGTTCATTTATCGTTACAACCAAACAACCAGAGAATGGTTGGCGACTGTGGATGTGCTCTCCACGGGCGTCATTGGTTCACTGGGCACTTATTTAGGCAAACGTTAAGAAACCTCCTTTTTATATGTTGCACAGTAGGTTTTTATGACTCCCAGGTGTCCAACACAATAAGATATGTTGATGTTGTAGTTTAGACCAAGAAGTGATTGATGAAAGAAGCATCGCAAGTTTACATAAGTGGGCAATGATTAATCCATTGGCTTGGTAAGGTCAAGGTGTCCAACTCAGGAAAAGTGTGAAAAGTCGAGCGCACTAGAACGTAGCTGCCAGGACTTTAGAAAAATTTTGCCCATGTGGTGGAACCTGCATGCGGTATATATATGTATATATATATTTGCTGATGCAGTCCACTCCAAGAGTTTTTGATCAATCTCAACGTGGAAACGTTGGCCAAGCAATTATGGCCTCCCATTATTCCATGGCTCGCACTATCGCCAAAAATTTCTATTCCCTCGCTGAATAGTCTCGCTAATTAGATGTTAGTACCCGAATGACATATTCTGCAGTACCTCATTAGTGTTTCCTTACGGCTCTGAATCTTACGTAACTCATCTGTTGCGACAGTGAAGATTTATGCATTTACTACAACTTCAGGGGCAGTTGTTTCTTCTTCATCAGTTGTTGACTTTTAACAAAATCGTCGTTGGTTCTTTCCATTCAGTGAAACCGGCAATTCTTCTTCAATGTCTCGTATAATGAACTCACGAGGCCATTGTAGTTTTAATGAAGCGGCTGTAGAGACCAAAGCTTCCGAGAAATTGTCTTAGCTTCCTCTCCAGTGTTGGTACCGGAGTAGCTTCAGATGTTATCAATTTCCCAAACAGTGGTTGAACCTCACCCTGACCAACTTTCGGTGGCTGAATAATGTCACTATTTGGTTCGCCAGTTGTGACCGAAATATTGACCCGTAGACCGCCCTGTTGAGCCTTCCTCAGTACAGCGTAAGCGTGCATCTATTCATTGTCTCGTCGGTGCTGTAGATGATGATATCGTCTCAGTAGAAAACAGTATTCGATGATTTGTCCAACATTCTAATCATCGATCGCTTGCACGTTGATGGGAAGCTCGACGGCTCAAACGGCATACGTTTGAAACGAGACCGTTTTTCTTACGACTGTGTTATCTCCATTCGATGACTTGATTAGAACATGCCAATATCCATGCTGCAGATCCAGCACTGAGAATTGTCTAGCATACGGGAGCTTATCAAACATTTTTGACACCTCTCGGAAGGCCACGGCTCTATTGACCGTGATCTCGCCGAGTAGTCTGAAGCCGACACAAAATCGAAACTCCCCATTGAGCTTCTTCACCAAAAAGACGAGAGAATTGAAAGGGCACTCCGCCTTTGCAATGGGTTCTTCTTTCAACATGTCCTTTATTAGCTATTCACTTTCGTGCTCTGAGTGTATTGGAATCGTTCCCATAACAAAAGGTGAAGATCGCCTTGGCTTGGCGTGGGTTTGATATTCAATCCAGCCACAATAGTCGTAAGGTTCACGGTCCGTAGTGAACAATTATCGGGGCTTGCATACTAATTCATTCAATAAACGATTATCGCAAGTTGGAATCGATCTAGGTGCGTTCGCCGAAATTTGCCCACCCACGGTTTGCGCCTTCTCAATAATGAAACCATATCAATGTTCCAATACGAGCTTAGCATTTTTCAAATCAATCACAGCCACATCAAGATAAAAGAAATCTGTTTCCAGTTTGGTCTGACGTGCGTCGGAAGAAGTAACGAAACGCCGCTTGCCTACGTTATCACCGAATTGAACGTTATATTCCGCCAGGCGGTTAACTTTGAGCGAGAATGCACCCACTATTTCAACAACCGTTGCATACGGCGGAGTGACGTTTCATGGTAATCTGAAAGAAATTCGCATCAAACTGTGGTAACAATTTCAGTTTGAGTAAATCTGTTCTTAGTAGCAGAAGATAAAGGGTGCATAACGGGCCTGTCCCACAATTACCAAATTGAATTCAAAATCCAGAGACGAAAAAGACTGTGCACAAGTACGGGCTATACGTGATCACATCTTGTTAAACTCTGAATGGAGGCTTACAATATAAACTTCGCTCTTCCACTGTCTATAGTTGTAATAAACTTAAAATCACGCTAGATAACTGTGGAATACTGGAGAGTAGTACGGGATTCCTGTTTTATGTAAATTGAACATCACTCAAAGTTGATCTCAACTGTCGCATTCAGATAGACGTTTTAGTCAGCCCCTTCCGAAAAGAAGCACTAGACTCGAGTCTCGCTCTTATTAGAGTTCGTCAGTAGTGCATATCCTTGCCACGACCAGGATTAGAACTCTGGCCACGCTTTCATGAGGCAACCGTGTTGACCACCGTGCCATCGACCTTACATTAGTCACGACTGAACCATCATATATGAACACCCAGTTACATTCATTTTTGAGTAACGCACATATTGCCCAGTCGTTTGGGGAGAAGACACAGTAACTGTCTTGATGCTTACTTGTGGAATCGATGAAATGTCCGCCCCAGTGTCAATCAAACATCACATCCAGCTACCACTGCTTTGTACCCAAGCATGAACTGCCGTTTAATAGAATTCCTATCCCCAGACGAATAAAAACAGATGTACATTTAGTTAAGTACAACGTTTTCTAGTCCAGTCGACGAAATCTTTGCCACTGTCCCGATCTTTCGCATTTACAGCATATATTGCCACAGTTTGTGCCTTTTTCCTCGCCTTCAAAGCCTCCACCTTCTGAGTGACTTTTCCTATTGAGATCCGATGGCCGTACATTTGATTGGTGGTATTCCATCCAAGAATTGATCAATCAGCTTGCGTCGTTCGGAAGCCTCATCCGACTTTGACAGAACTCGTGATAACGCCGTCCCCGCAGTGACAAGTCGTAAACGAAAGCGCCCCCTCCGGACCCATGCTGGGAGCCCTTGAATCGCCGCGTTGCTTACTGGCAGTCGGCAGGGCTGCCGAACTCGGTGACCAGCGCCCCCCGCGTGGTGGCCTATTCCAGTTCCGCAAGACTTCTTCACACCACTTCTAGCACAGCATTCGCCCTGCCATTTAGCAGCAGCTGGAGGGCCGCTATTTTCACCCAGTCGGCCTTGATTCCTACCACCTTAGCCGCGTTCCAGAAACCCCCAAGGAAGCTCCGGATATCCCCATTGTCGAAAAGCTGAGGTCACGGGACTCCCATCTTCAAATCCAGGTCACGGCACCAACGGTTTTGAGCCAAGAACGCGGATGGCTCAAGGATTGCTTATTCAGAAAATTAACACCGGATTTTGCTTCAATGCCACCTCGAACACACACTCAGTTGCATATGCTAAAATTTCTGGGACGTCATGATTGTCAGTGCTAGGTTTATATGCGGAAAACAATTGCTTGCGGGGTGACCGCTGATGGTAATTGTACTTTCCCTCCGTTACTTAAGTAGATTAATACGTGCCACCGCCTGTCTACTGACCAGCAGTATAATGTGATACTTCAGCCTTACTACACTTTATTGTTTACTTGGCATGGCATATGGCACTGGGCCTGGATCCGAAGAATGAACTGTAAATCCACGTTACATAGAAGTGTGACTGAACATTTCAAATAATGGTGACGAATCGAACATTCTCGAGACACTTTCGGAATTATGCGGTAAAATTTAACTCACCGTGCGAAGTTGACAATGAGACGTGCATAAATCGGTCGGAGAACACGCCGACAGATTGACCACTGAAACTTACACTGGGGGGATGTAGCACACCACTGCGAACATTCAGTGTTGAGTGGACTGAGGACAAACTGTCGTTTGATCTCTACGGTTGGTTACAACAGCCGACGAAGGCTGGTATAAACTCCAGCTGAACCCAATTGCGCGTTGTGCACTGATTTACTTGAAATAAGGCGACAGGCTATGATAGTAAGGTCACAAAACTGAGAAGCAGGGTGCGCGACTTGAGATTCTTATCACGTAGATCTGATATCACGGTCGGAGACATCCATTTCCGGATAAGCCTCTCATAATGGCCGAACCCACGGGCGTCTGAGAAAAACACTCACCAAAAGTAGCCTGCGGAGTACCTTGTGCGGTTTCCCTTAAACACCAGGTATCACGTGTAAAACCAGAGTACTAAAACCAGATAGCATGTGGACAGATGTCTTTGTAGTTCAACCTGGTAATACCGGTCAGATAAATGGTAAGCTAGCAAAAAAGTGAAACCCTTCTCTGCAGAAAACGAATGCTAGAAAGAGTGCAAACGTAAGGTCTAAAGCTAGAAATGGACACACTGAAAATATATGGCAAAAGTAGTTCAGCGTGGAAGCACATACTAGTGCGCTTTAGAAAGGTTTATAAAGGGATTTGAACATCGATTAAATGTTGAACAAGATATTCTACATGACATGCACAACCAAAACTGAGGAAAACAGGAGGTCATCATGAATTAGTTTTATGCAAAGGATTTAACAAACGGGAGCAGCCTTTCATTAACACACGTAAAAAGATATATAAGAAATATTACGTACTTGCGTCTGACATATTTTCCGCCTCAACGTTGATGGTTTTGTAATGGAAACCAAGAAAACAATCGACAGTGTTACAAAATAATCTGCAATAACTGTCTACGATAAATTCCACCACACTAAGTTGGCTATATGCTTGAAGAAAGTTCCTGTTAGATAGCAAACAAATTCCAAAGAATTCAGTTTCTCCAGTGTGTTAAAATCCGCTGTTGTCACAGTCAACTCCCGGTAACAACGACACGTGCAGACAGAAGCTGAGGCGCGCGAGGACAAAGTGTGTATTCATTCAAACGATAGACAAGTAGTCTATATGTACAATGAACATAATAGGTATGAAGAACAGTATATAACAAGAGAACAAAAAGGTAACAGACTCTACAGTTTGCTGTGAACATACTGTTGAACTACGAAATCGAGATGATCAGCATATTCTCAACCGCATTCTTTACAAAGTCATACGAACAGTCCATGATCTACGGCACCTACAGTTAACGTCCGAGTCGCGCGCTTGACTTCAGGGCCGCCCAACTGTTGTTCACTGAATTATAGGATAACTGTTCGGATCGAACTCCTCTAGGTAGCTAGCTTTAAGGTTGCATCTTCCCATAAGCTAAGGTCTATATATCATTACAAAGGAATTACTTGAATAACATCCCGGCCACAAACAGTTCACTTAGCTGTTTGAGTTACCAGTGTAACAGCTGCTCCGATATTCATTCGTCAGGCGCTTTACGGACGTGTTCATGCTGAAGAACCTGATTGAGCATCACTGTGAGTTTTGATCCCGTCCATGTCTGCTCGGTAAAGTGCCAGGATATTCGGGATCGTGTCTGACCGTCGAATGCCCAAAACACGTCCTAGGCATTGCTGGTGGATGCTGCTCAGATATCGCACACACCGCTGACATAATGTTTGTGTTTTATTGCCGTACAACAGCGTAGACAGCGTCAGTGCACAGTAACTAAACAGTTTTGTTTTATCTTCAGACATCTCTTCAACGATGCATGTAAGCAGCGCTGCCCTCCGCCAAACGAGATTGTAACTCGCGCTTTATGGAAACATCTGGCAGCAGTTTGCCAACCAGACAGCAGATGATTGTGCAGCTACCTGCAGTCTTCATTGCTGCAGCTTCCATGTGTTGGTACCATATCTCCTTACGGAGAAAGCTGAAAGGAAGAAACTATCCCAATTATGTTAGCATCCAAACCAAACTTCATGCACCGACGGTCAGCATGTTGAGTCCACAGACATGTCTCATTTAACCTTTGGAACCACAACTGAAATATGTAACTCATCAGTTTGAGCTGCAGGACGGAAGGAAGTAGGATTTTTTTGGACGACTTTATACAGAACCGATGACTGAGATGGTTCATTCTTCAGTGGGCGTATAGCTCAGTCAAGATACGCAGTAGGTGTAACCTTAACGTCTACTCCTATTGTTGCTGTGCACTGCTGATGTTTTGTATGCCACATCAAAACTCTGAGTGATAGTACGAGGTTTTGAAACTTACAGTAGTTGTCTATCAGTCAAAGTTAACTGTTTGGCAGCCGGAATAACCTTGTTTTGAGTCTCCTTTTTTACTGTAACCCCTCTTCCGTACCAGGAAGAGAGCAGTGGTGCAGTTATAAGTCCAGTTCTGCTGTGTGCTGGTGGATTCTTGCTCCACTGTTTAAGCACCCCTACACAGTCAATAACCCAGCCTAACTGCTTTTTGTTCGGCTCCTCCTGTTTGACCTAAATGACACGGTTGAACCAAGAAGGACCGAGGTCTTGGTCAGCATAGTCTGACCATTACGTCGAAGTAATGGAAAAGGTCACGAGTAAGCTGGTGGTAAAAAGCGTCACGGATTGTCGCAGTGAACAAGCATACGCGAGATACTAGTGTTGTGACCGCAAAAGACCCTTGGCCTGAAAATCCGTTTACTGCACAAACGCCCGTATAGGTCATGTCACAAATCAAACCACAAACGCGTATACTCATTTGCAAGTTAGATATGCATTCAAATCCATCATTGTCATTCGCCCTGGTGGAACTTCTGCCGAGCGCGTACACACTATTTCGATAGTCTCTCCTTGTCCTCTGTCTTCCTGGCATTCGCAGCTTGCCCTTTTGTTCCTGAACGTTGCCTGTGGGTAACATACTACTTGTGAGTAGTATACTACTCACAACGAAACTGCCTGTCATACAACACTAGGATGTTTCAAGTTGAAAATCACACACAATTGGCCACAGCTCTCGCATTCCTTTACACATTCCATTAGGCAACTTTCGAACAAAAGAAGTACTAGACTCGAGTTTCGTTCTCATTAGAGTTCGTCAGTAATGCATATTTTTGCCGTGGCCGGTTGAGCATTCACATATGATAATTCGGTCGTGACTAATGTGAGGTCAATGGCGCAGTGGTCAACACGGTTGCTTTGTGAAAGCGTGACCAAAGTTCTCATCTCGGCCGTGGCATAACTATGCGCTACTGACGAGCTCTAATGAGAACGAAACTTGAGTCTAGTGCTTCTTCTGTTCGAAAGTTGTCTACTAGAAAATTTATGAGAATGCGACAGCTGTGGTCAGTTGTGGGTGATGTTCAATGTATATGAAAAACCATTGTCCTCTACTACTCAACAGTAAACTAGGAAGTTTGTCAAGATAAGCAAAATTTATACGGCAGTCGGGGTGACTGGCGGACCATTTCGGGCATGAAGTAATTTACGCGACTTACGTGATTCGATAGATCACCGAAGGCCATACTATTCGGACTTGAGTGGCAACGGACTATGCAAACGCAAGCCAGTGCCGTTGGTGTGTAGTACTGGAAAGAACTGACTGTTGGCATACAGAAAAGTTCAGCAAAACCAAACCTGCTTTCTTGACATCCTTAGGCTTCAAAATTCGAGTAGATCACCTAGGGACATGTGTATCACCTGTCGTTTTTACCAGTAACTAGGTAAACACGGTTTTGTCCATCTATGACTCAGGCGAGGAGTTTTATTGCGCAACTCGATTGTAGGCAACCCACACCTCCAAAACTGTTTTTCTTGCCGAGGTGCGACTAAATAGGCAACAAAAATGTACTGTTTATAGCCACCTTAATAAGGCCAATATCATTCACTACATGTGTAATACTAAATTACACGATTTGTAATGTGCGATCGAAACCGGCAGGCGCGCACGAGTTGAAGTTGAACTGGTGACGGAGCGTGCTGCTGTGTTGTCGTTGGCGTTTTAGTTATCGTTTGTGTTAGTCGTGTGCATGGCTTACTGGGCCTTTGGATCATTCTTGTTTCTTGTTGATTCCTTTTGCCGGACTGTTGTTGGCACCCCTGCTTTGGAAGAACGCTGTCCCCTGGTGTCTCCACATTGCCCTAAAGTTGGTCCGTAAGCGTAACGGACAACCACATTAAAGACGGCTGGCTTGCAGGTTACAGATTCAGGGTTTTTAGTCTCCGAATCAACGATACCCATGTCTATAAGCCAAGAAGGTCAGTCTGCTAAGACCTTGAGCGAACATATTTGTGGTTTTATTCGCACATTCTATTCGGAAATTTACTAGTTAATTCAGTATTATCATACCTGTTTCCAACTTTATTTTTAGTTCCGTCAATCGAATGTTTGGTAAGTTAACGTGAGATAAGTAAGCTTATTTTGAATTGACATAATGCTGTTATATAGTACGATTGTTGATCGGCTTCCAAGTTGCAGGCTCAAATCGAACATCATAACAATATCCGGAGGAGAAACTACTCAGACGCTTTATGTCTAGAAATCTTCTGATCGTTTCAGTTTCTGAAACTAAGGTCTTATTATTATGACAACTTTTCATCAACATAGCAAATTTATCCGGTTCAAACAATTTTCCATTAAAAATGCACTAGTTGACAACGGTCCCGAAAATAGTCATCATCAAGTACGACACATTTTTAAATGCTCGCGGGGAGTAACATTTTTAGAGGTTGAGTGTATTAACCAACTGTTTCCATCAGAGATGGACTAGGTGTTTGGCATCGTGGTTCCTTGACTGTTAACAGGTGGTAGTACAGTCTAGGTAAGCTTTTTTGAAACCGCCCCGTTTGTATCGGGTTTAGCGTGATTAGCATTCTTTTTAGGTTCCAAGCATTCCACTACCAATA
Source organism: Paragonimus skrjabini miyazakii (assembly GCA_014338405.1). NCBI lineage: Eukaryota > Metazoa > Platyhelminthes > Trematoda > Plagiorchiida > Troglotrematidae > Paragonimus > Paragonimus skrjabini miyazakii. The sequence continues at coordinate 9,876 of JTDE01005679.1, forward strand.
TCTTCAATGTGTCCGAAGGGACTGCCAAAACGCAGAATGTGCGTACTCCCGACCATTTTGGCAACTGACTAGCTTTAATAAGCCGGCACATTCTGTTTTTAAAATCGACTGAACTTGTTTCTACCTTGTGTTTCCTCGATCGAACTGGCGACAAACGTCTGTGAACATCGTTTAGCAAAACCGAACTATAGCGAGCGTGTGTAACTATCTGACAAACGTACTATTCGCGCAAGGCTTTGAAAGTTTGTGCTGCGCTTTCACCGGACGGATTCTGATTACATGAGGGTTAAAAGGTCACGAGTGGCTGTGTGAGGGTTGGTGAGAACATTACTAATTACTTTCAACATAACCATTTTTCATCAGTACTCATCAATAACCATTTTTATTTGCTTTATGAAAGCCTGGTTCCGGATCTCGAAAATTCGGACCTCGGTTGTCACACCCGCATTCTTCGCAGTTGTTGTGCCTTCTAGTTGTGTATTGACTATATCGGGTTCGCCGTATTAGCTGACGTGATGCGAATGAAAGGCCTGTACAGTGCACATCATACGTTACATGACTGACATTCTTCATATACCAATTACTGCTGGTTGGGTTATAAAAGTGTCCTCTTGTAACATATCACAGTATTTTGCTGACGTTGCATACGCCTTATTTTGATTGGAGGGTGTTATTTACACTCGAAGAAGTAAGTCAACGCTCTTTTTTTGTTAAAGTGGCAAGCAGTTGGGATACCTTTCTGTGTTGATTAGATATCGATGTTCTATAAACCATTCAATGCTGCTTGGTACCGTTGAACTTTGTACCAGGTTCACCCCCAGTCGAACAAGTTGATTTTTCTTTTGCTGTCCCTGGTGACATTAAATGGCTGGAAATGTGATACCGCTCTCTTATTTAATTTGCTTGTAGTGACTAAATGGAGTGTGCTTTCTCTATGGATCCCGACAAAAACCCCTATATTTCCGCAAACATCTTTGCACATGTCTATCTGTCCATTTTTCAATAAGAAGCCTTGGTCCAATCTTCCCATTACTCCACTCAGATGTGAAATGCTTTGAACATAGAGGTTGTGTGCCCTTCTAAACAGCGTCTTATAAAGCTGTCTGGACGATTAATGTTAGCTGTACAGGAGACAGAATAATTTGTTTAAAACGATTGGATCCACTCTTGCCGAATGCAACTCGGTTTTCAGGGTGTTAGATTCGGGCGAGTCTCTGCTAGTTTGTTCCACACAAGTATCGGTTATCACTGTTGGTTTCAGAATAGGTTAAAACCAATTACCCACTCTTTTCCAGTTAGTGTGAGTATGCACATTGTCGTCTTCCCCAACGGGGACCCTTGTTTCGTCTTTAAAAGGGTCGCATTAAAAAAGAACAACCTTAGAGAAGAATTATCCTTTTGAACACCAGTATTCTGCTCATGCCCTGATGACAAGTCAATTAAGCAAGTACACTAACCCCAGTTTGTCACATAACAGATTTCTGTATGAAGTGTTCTCAGTATTTTACTATTAGTACTCGTAAACTTTGATTGACGGCGATGAAACTATTAATTGTTTAGGGATTTTCAAGATAGGTAAAGAGTAATTAAACTACGGTGACCGAGAGTTTAATCGCAACGGTATATACTCCTCTAATGGTGGCACTGATAGTATCGATGTCTATTACACATTCATAGATTTGAGATATATAGTACTCTATATTTCCGACTAATTATGCAGCTTTGGTGTCAAGAATAAAAAAGTACAAATTTTAATTGCCTGGGGGCTTGCTTGTGTGCAGCGATAACGCAAACAGATATTGGTTCACGTTGTCATACCAAACTTTATTCATTTCAGCAACGTATTCATACCATTTTCTTTCAGGTCAGTAATGTTTGTTAATTCGTCAGTGTGCGGAAATGGGTGGTAGGAATTCTACGACAATGTGAACGGATATTGCATTTTTTGCTTGTTCAACTACATCGCTTGCACGTACTATTGTCCAGTCTGCAAGAATGCAATTTCCATTTTTGTCCATTCGCTACCATTACTGCGTCGAACGCAGGTAAGTGTCTGGACCGGTACAAAGTACTTAAGTGAATCTAGCCCTATGATTGGCGCCACAGAATTCAACTTTTCATGGTTGTCGACAAGCGGTAGGAGATTTTAGTACTACGCAGGAATTGTACAGATCTCATGCATTCAAAATTGCTTTCTGGTTTTTAAAGTGACTGTTTCCATACATGGAAAAATGTGTAAATTTACAGTTGTAGCGTGCTCGTCTGACTTTGGGGCTTGCCGCGTAGATCGTACTTCAAGGTCGTTGATAGCGATAAACAGTTGTATATCTATAAAGTAACGCAACCATGGCGCACGCATATATACGAACCTCAACTGACCTGCTATCCCATTTCCTTTAGAGTCTGTCCATTAACCTTTTGTCAACCCTACTGTGGTTGTGACTGCACTATGAGATAACCGTCACTGTAGATGTAAAGGACGCCGGTTATTTAGATCATTAGGCACATTAATGTAAGCATCAATGTGGTACATCATACCGACCATGCATATCTCTCAGAAGCAGACTTTCTTGCTTCGTGGGTGCTTTTCCGCAAAATTTATGGGAGAAGTGACAATTGATTTCTTTATATTTGTGGAATTTATTGTTGATCGGTGAGATGAAGGTTAACTGTTTGAACTGAGCTCAAACAGTTGTTTCTCCGTAATATACCATATCGAAAGTATTGGAAGCTGATGTTTACAACCTTACTTGTTGAAGCACACGAAATGGTAAGATAAATTTAACACAGGCGACATTGACCGGACAGGAGAGAACATTACTTTACTTGGAGTAACTGTTGGAACAGTGATAAAAAGTCCACTCCGAAAAACTCCTTCAGCCCTTCATCTTCAGTACCCAACCTAAAAAAAGAAAACGTTTCACATCCCTGTAGTATAACGGCGGTTTGTTGAGCATGTTTTACGATAGGTTTAGTAATACTGGATGAAATGCCGATATCAGTTTATTGAATCGGCACATCTTAGGCCTTTAGCCTCTAGCTGCGCTGATGAATGGAATATACTTTATCTACCAACAGAATAAGGCACGAAGGCATATATCCTATGGCTTTTGTTAAATTGCTCAAGTGTTCAGACATGTCGGCATTAAACCCTCACCTGAACATCACAGAGGGCTTATGGGGCATACGCACATGTAATTTCTGTTCAAATGCATGAAGTTGTCAGTATAAGGAGAAACTGAAAGACGCCTTTCTAACTGATTGAAGGAATAGTAATAATTGGACATTAAAACCCAAGGTAATAGTATGTGAGAAGAGTTCTCTTCACGTCTAGAATAAAATAGTAGTTAGATATTTCGTCATCCATTACCAATTTTGAATCAGACCACTGCACTTCAAGGCACTCCCATAATTATTTCACGCCCGTACCAACTTTTTTGATTAATAATGGTTCGATTTTGCTTCAGTTAGAAAAATCCTCATACCAAGCTTTGTGGTTAACGGTTTCACACTTCTCTACAAATTTCTTCCTGAAAACTAACCAACTTGCCAAAAATGCGATTGCCTCATGTTTAGTTCATGTATCGCATATAAATCCTGTGAGAGTGTAGTACCGTTACTCATGGTTACAGCGTCCCTCTCCGTTTGTAAACAAACAGGACGTTATGTGGGGGTAATGTAACAGCAAGTTCAATCTCTAGATACGAACGCTTGCGAAAATCAATGGAATAAATGCTGATTCTTCAGACTCCTAAAGGCCACTATTATTAACTCCAGTTGCTAAAACTATGACATAATTGTAACTATATTTATTTTAATACTTTTTGACAAAACTTCTGTCGAGTACTTGTTTTTGTTCAAAACAGAAGTGTTCTACCATGTTTTTAAAAGCCTAGTAGCTTTATGGAAGTCTGTTGAGAGGCTTTAGCCCAGGTTGCGCAGAAAAACGTGTCGAGATAAACAGCTTTAGAACTCTTTTGGTTGCGACTCGTTGTCACTTAAGGCCCTATCGACTAGAATTTGCCCCGTCCGATCCTTGGCATCCACTTCAATAGCTCCATTTTGCATACAGATGGAACCCATTTGTGTAAAATCAAGAAGTCGGGTAAAATCGAATCAACAGCAGAAACAGAATTCCCAAACGCAGCAAGCGCTGTACTAGCTGAACTACGAATCCACACCAGGAGCTGGAAAATCTCACATTTGGACGCTATTACCCATCTGTTCTACTGTCTCATATGGAATTCATCAAATGATCAAAGGAATCGACTGCTCCGGCAGGATTTCTGGAACAGTTCATACCGGAATCCATCAACATCACCGTTATGCACAGATTTTTTTATAATTGAGTCTCACCTAAACAATCAAATCTGCTAAGTTACCTACTAATAACGCTATTTCTTTATTCAGTAGTGGTTGATTTTGGTGTTGGTGGCGCGAACTGTTTTAAGCCTTGGCTTAGATGCTTTAAGAACTACGAAATTCTAGGAACAATAGGCGCTAAGACTCACGAAATGTATTGCAGTTGTCAACGCTGTTAGAAAAAACTCATCATTACTCCTTTAGGCAGGCAAAGGTCTCCATCAACAAGGCCAAGCAGAGAGTACAGGAAGCGTAGTTTCGCGTTAGCTATCTCCCACCGGGCTTAGACTGTAACTTCCAGGTTTTTACAAAGCAAAGTACAATAGGCATTGTGAATCCAGATGACAACATAAGAAACTGCGGACGCGCACAAACACTGATCAACGCACATCGATTACTGAAACTTTGTGGTGCTGGTGAACAGGTCTTTCATTCGTAGGAAAGTGATATCCAGTTATTAATAGCCACTCTTTTTGTAAAACCGATTATTCGGTGCGCAACAAATGCGGGAGATTTGGCTCAGATTTAATTGCAACTGGCAAGTATACCTAGTGGGGAGCAATTGGCAACTTCAGTGCTCTCTACCGTGCCACGACTCTTCAATCGCGTCAAGGTGTTGTCGTAGATAAGAACGGTTGACATACACAATCTTGGAAATGTCTGCTTATCTTATAGCCTGAGCACCGCGCTCCGTTTGTCCTGTGCAATTGTACCCTGAAGAAAAATCACATAGGACGCAAGGTTTGTTAATGAGCCATAACTGTGCTTTCAGTGGTGGAGTTGAGATCCGGATAGTAATGAACAAAACGACCAACTGGGCTGCGTAGAATGTGCATTTCGCCGTTGCCGTAAGACGGAGTTTCGGCACGGTGATGAAGAAATCCCACTTGTAAGGCATCTGGAAGCAAATATCCATTTTCGAGAGCATAGAGTTCATCATAACAACTGTTGTTTGTTGATTTCTCCGCATGCTAATGAATACTCGCAAACACGTACTGCTGGCGAGCTTTACCGAGAGAGAAAACCTTTTACAACCCCTTCTGTTCGAAATGAGCTGACTGAAAAGTTCAATTTCAACTCTATGACTGTCTATAAGCATTGTTCGATAACGAACCATGTTCCCTCAGCATTAGTCTCAATACTGTCAACAGCTTGGTCATAGTTTCTCTCAGGCAGACTCGTTTGGTATAATAAAGTTATCTCCTTACCGTCGTTGAGCTGTGACGCAAATTCGTTCAAGTGAAAACAGAATCACTTTCTGCTTCACAGGGCAAAACAGGTATCAAGTAGCAGTTGGCCAAGCCGGCTGTCTAAGGCTATGCCACGTACTCGGCTCTGCTGAAGTAAGACTTGACTTAAATTTTGCAGATTGATCGGAGGACTCTTAAATTATGTTTAGCACATTGAGGCAGTACACTGACGGGTTCTGTCAATCTTTCGCGTAAGAGGAATGTTTGTTAAGAAGGAAGCAATGTTCATACTTGATAGGTATTTAGCATTACAACCCAGGTTCTCAGGTTGATCATTCAGGTTAGCATTGTGTCGAAGAATTTTCTGAGTTAGTATTTCGCTCTACCGGTTCCAGAAGATGTGATAACTACCATACTAACTTGTGGTGCGTTAGATTAACGGAGGTATCACACCAACAATGAGTGGTTTTGTGTACCCCATACGACTGGGAAGTTTGTGATCACTATCGCCTGGCGTACGAAATAATCTTCTGACAACGATTTTAGTTCCTTGACCATGGTTCGTTCAATTGCGTTACTACTAACTATTGAACTATCTGGATAGGCCTTAGTCGCGTTATTTGACAGCCTCTAGAATTCTGGTATACAGCTGGGCTCATCCGTAATGACGACGCAAGAGGCCTTGTCTAGTTGTATATCTCTGTATTTATTTGACCGTAGATTAGTAAGTGTAACAAAGTGCCTTAGACTGAAGATTTTGTTCTGTTTAGGCGGAATGACTTGATGACGATGAACAAGATTAATCGACCTGACTTTCAGTAAACCATTAGCATTTTCAAATTCCGCGCCTGATTGAGGAGGTTTAGCAGAAAACAGTTTGCATTTAACTTATGAGTCGATGCTGTTGCTCTCCGTCAGTGATATGTAAAAGATAAGACCACTGACAGAGCTTCCAGCTGGATAAGATTGAGCGAAACAGTTAAGCTAGTAAATCACCTTTCAGGAACTAGTGAAAATATTAAACCTGTTGTGTAGCGCATTGCTTGCTGTTGCAGCCTGCTGAATAAGTTGGATCTGATTAGCCTCACATTTTCAATGTAGAATTTATAAATTCATTCCTGCAAACAGAGAGGAACTTGCCAACGGCTGACAACATGAGTCATCACCTCGCATTTCAACTCCAGGATATTGTCATCCTGCTTCATACCCGATGACGAAAGACGACAATTTGCAACAATCAATCCGGAGTGATCAAACTAATAGTCTTTCGAAAGGACGCAGTTCACTGCATCCTATTATAGACGTGTAAGGCTGCCTATAATAAAGTTTGTTAGGTATCGTAAAAAAAAAATTTTAACTCGAAAATCACTTTTAGATAAGCCCAACCGTCAGTGCAGCAAGCATCTGACTAGATACAGCAAAATGTGTTTTAAATATTGTGCAAAACTTCTTTGTGATGTCTTTTTTGAAACATCGTTGCTGCCAAATATTGACAGGTAACAGTTTAACGTTTCATCAGATAGAATTATTTTGACATCAGCAAAGGTAGTCTTGTTTACGAGACGACGTTTCAACATACTGAGTTATTGTACGTTCGGAATATTTTATGGTAGGTATTGTATATCAATGAAACCTTTGGCTGTCCCACCTTTATAAGCAGTGATCAATTGCAACCTAAGTTTTGTAGTAATGCACTTCCTCTTCTGAGACGGATTTAAATTCCGGTCCTGTATTTCGTTGGTGTGTACACCTTTAGTTCATAGGCCTCGCACCAACCTGACTGAATGACTATGCTTAAAATTTGAGACTCAGTGACCTGCAAGTAACGGTTACCTTAATTGAGCGTTTTAATAGAAGAAGCGGATACCGTCTTGAACATTGCAGTCAGCAAACCTTGGTTAATGATTTCTCAGTAATGTAAACGCCGTCGTTCAGCCTGCTGATCAACCCACTTAACCAACAATAATTAATGATTTAAAATCACACCTGGTATTGTCCATTTACAAATTAATGAAACCGCTTGGTGGGTTTCAGGATACAAAAACTAGGTGCAACTGTCAAGGATAGATAACTTTCTTAGACAGGTGATGAATTGCACGGGGATCATATCAACCATTCTCAGCTGGTATGACTGGTTTTAGTCATACTCTGGTTGGAAGAAAATGTTAACAGTCGAGTTCGTAATGAGGTAACAGCGAGTGTTGATCTGGAGACAAGTGTTTAATAGATTTGTTTGCATACAGCCCAATGCAGTATTATAATTATAAGCACAAGTAACAGTGTTATTTTCCATCTGGAGAACCACCTGGTGAAATGTGTTTGTCTGTAAAGAAGATTCTTATTTCATCAGTGTTCTACACAGCAGCTACTCCCAGTTACGATTTGACAGTGTTTGACATTTTTGGGCGTCTTTATTCATTCATAATTTGGATCGTTATTTTCAACGAAGTATTCGGTTTTCTACACAAAACCACAAGCTGCTTTTTGCATTTCAACTGACGGTTCTATTGTTAACGACTCAAAATAATTTTGCTCTAAATAGATTACTTATAGGATGAAAATGTTATGGTTCAGCATGACAGAATTAATTAATAAATGAATCCATGTAAGCTTCATCGTAGATAGCTAAGCTTGTGTGTGACGAAATGTCAACTTCAGATATCTGGGTAAATGCTACCTGAGGTGGTGCACCAGTTACGCCTGTAACATTAGTCAGAAAATCTGTTGATCATCTTCATTAACCACAAATCCCAAACCTGTTTAGACACGACCGTCTGCGCCGAAAACTATCTTCTGTTGATTAGTTGAACGATTCTAGTAGATGCTGGCCCAAAACTACTCACTGAGTTACAAGATGCCATGAAATTAAACGGTTGTCATTAGTTAAATTCCATCAGAAATTATATTTGCTATTAGCTCTCCATGCCGGTAATAATAGTTTTTGATAGATCGCACACCTGAGTCTTAAAGTATTAACCAAGATTGCAAAAACCAGTGTATATATATGCTGAATGGAACTGTTAATGACGTCAATGAAAGAGTTCTTTTAAGTACCCTTTCATGGCTTGAAACCACCTGTCTGTGGTATCCGGGTTTGTATCACTCGAAAGTAATTTTTTGACTGCACTCTGGGCACCACGTACAATCCGGTTTTACAGATCTGTTGATAAATGCAACGCAACCAAACAGGTTACCCACTTCCGCCTACGCGTGCAGGAGGTGTAAGTGCCAGTAGTAGTAGTTTGATCGATGGAAACCCAAACGAACCATATTTATGACAGGCCAGTATCTTGGTTACTTTCGACATGACAAAAGTAGTTGTGGTTTTCACTTAAGTATGAGTATGCCTTATCGTCCTACCAACGCCTGTACATGCATCTAACATGGTTACGTGCAATCAGCTGCGTAATTTCTGTATGTCAAATAGTACAGCGAAGCGCAATATCTCTGAAGTAGATAGATGTGTGCGTTATTTGGAACCACACTCCAGAGGTATACACACAAATTGACGGACGTTTTGAAAAGTAATGTGTAGTTCTAGGAAGACTACTTCGACTGTCCTAAGGTGACGTGCAGTGTCATATTCAACCTTATCGTTTATTAAGAAACACAGCTTAGTCTTATGGTCGATTTCAAGTCCCCTTTGTATCCAACGTGCCTAAACAGACAAGCAGTAAAACAATGTCCATCACCATGATGGACCATGGTTCCCACACCACTTGTATCAGGAACGACACTCGATATCTTTTAGTTAATGGACTTATTGTTGTAACAAAAACGTTGCTTATATGTGCGCGGTATGATTCAGATATTACACGCAACGGATTGGTCGTCTTAGCCCATGCAGTTAAAAAGTTATGTTAGCACTATGCAGTTGTTAATCACCAACTTACAGAACTCATGTAAAAATGGAACTGCCTAGTTAACAATTGTAATTCCGATTGAACCTCTGTTATAGTAAACAAGGGAACTGTCGTCACTTTAGAACAGTTTCAAATTCTTAGGCTTGAGTTGTTTGGGTGTGATGAATCATTTATCAGTGGTTCCATTGAACGATAAGGACAAAGCATATTATATAACATTTTATATTTTGGTTTCGTAAATGTGTTCAACTCCCAACACACTCTACGCATTGACCACAGCCTGCCTGAAGTGAATTTCAAATGCTGGTACACACCCCATGTCTTCTGTGTGCTAATACTCGCTGTGGTTAATTATTAGTAATGGGCTAGTCTTCAGTTCTCGTTCATACCGCAGGCGGTCTACTAGAAGGCAGCGTCCAAGGAAGGAAAGAGAAGAATTAAGAAAGGATTATATTGAAGATTCCGATGTGTTTACCGGTCAATTGCTTTTTATATCTTGCAACAATCTCGTAATATCGTTGTATTCCATCTACATTTTTGGTGGCTTGTGATGTACTGGTTGGTCAATGGTTTGATGTATTTACTTGGCCTACTGATGGTTATGTGGACGTAACTGACAGCGCCAAGGTTAACTGGGGATACAAAGGTTAGAACCGTATGCCACCTGTACGGAGATGGGAGAAATAGATGTTAACAGACGTCATTCGCTCCTCAGGCTGATCAAGTAAAATCACGCTACTAAACCCCTTGTTACACAGTTGATCTTCAAGCCAAATCAGAGCAAGTTTTGACATCGTTTTCTTCTAACCGAAAGAGGACATTACGGTACCGTACTGTGGACACACTCAGTAAACTATCAATATTGCAAAAATACCATGGCTAGCCAAAAACAAAAATAATCAGCTACTAGGAGGATAGTACACTTCAGTAGATATTTATGTTTTGTCGTGTTAAATACAAGTAGGATTTAGATGTATTGACGTACCACAACCTAGTAGATGAAACTGGAGCACAGCGTGATAGATCTGAATGCTATCAAAAAGGAAATGTTCTTAGACCTAGATGGTGTTTCTTACACCTCTATATCATCATCATCTATAAAATGATATTCAAAATCCACTGGCACGTTATACAGCCAATGTGGAAGGGTGAGAACGTGCACAAAATTACTAACCAGCTTCTGGGGAGTTGGTGGTGATTAACTGGCCTGTTGTCAACATTTAATAAACTTAGAAAGAATATGTTTAGACAACCATAACGTGATGGTAAGAAATGCGCTTACGCATCTGACAGTCACGCTGGAATAACTGGGCACTGTTTACGATAGGTTCAATAGGCCTATGACGCTAAAGCGAAAAAATGATGTGTCCCGACAGTTGTCAGGGGTGAGGGATAAGCGTTGAAGCGATAAGCGGTAGAAACCCCTACATGAAGCAGTTTGTAAACTGCAGTGTGCTTGTGAGTAAGATACCATATCGCTAAAGGCAGTAATGTTTACATAGTGCGATCGTGCGTCCTCACTACACTCCTCTCCCTCAAAGATTGTTCCAGCTACAGCAAAAGCTGTTCAGGCTCTCCTTGTTCTCTCGACGATCTGCGTGCCGGCCTCGGTGACACTGAAGCACTCGGTTTGCATTCTCTTCTGGTCGGCATATAATAATGTTTACAAGGCTGACTTCTGTGAACCCAATGCTGATTCTCCTCATTCTTAATCAAACACACTGAGCCGCGACGTTCCATTACTACATACTGTCTCCTGTACTTTTCCAGGAAAGGTGTGAGGTCTGACGTCGAAATGTTTCAGAATTTTCACATATTTCTCGGGCACACCATATCCTGATGAATGATCCCAAAGTACAGCTCAGTTAACTGAATCAAGGACCCTTTAGGAGTGCAAAATGACAACTGCCGGTCTTCTGTAGTAATGGCTGTTTTCAGATATACAGCAGAAAATATAGTTAACAGGAAAAAAGACCACACTAAGTGAAATATGAGAGGGCGAAAAAGAAACCCAACTTTCTCCCTGCGTAAATGTTGCCCAGGCGTCCCACTTAGCTAATAGATAACAATAGCTACAAGCAGCCACGACGCAATAGGCGGGGAATTTGCACAAGAACTGCGCAGTACATTTTTAAAAAAGGGGATCATCTTAGCGAGACCAGTTAGTTGCATCGACTTCACCGGCTCAGAGTTTCCGGAGGAGGGTAGTCAGCTCGTTGAATAGGTCTAAGCTTCTGTCTTTTAAAAGGGAAAGACAGAGCGCATTCGAGACGGGTTTCAAGAACTTGATCGCACGTGAGACATCTGTTTCAGAAGGAGGGAAACGTCAGCATAAAAAAGAGCACGGAATGTGATCAAAGACAAAGTTATCGACTCATGTAACTAACTGAGCTGTGGTTGAAATTATTCAGCCCAGCGTCCTAAGTGTCGCTGCAGACTATAGCCAGACTCACAATTAGCTTCGCAAACCACCTCAAATATATCTGGACTGCAGCAAGCTGTTGCTCGAAAGCGACGATGAAGCTTTTACCAGAGCATGAACAAAAACGGACCCAGCTGGGTGACACGCTAATATCCCCCCCCACATGTTTGTGTCAGATTTTAGGCCAGTTTAGAGTGATCAATCGTCTCATCATCGTCATCATCATCATCATCATCATCACCATCATCATCATCATCATCATCATCATCATGGACGGCAATACATCAGAGGTTCACACTGATGCTTAACTGCCACACAACCAAGAAGAAGAAAAAGCAAACCCTGTATAGGAAGAGAGAAGAAAAAATGGAAAGGGGAGGGGGGTCTAACCACCAAAAATTGTTACGTCTACATTTAAACATACAACATCAAGGCGCATACACCTTGCAAACAAACAACCGAGCTGTAAGTAAAAGTAAGGCGTCATCAGCAAGACAGCTTCCTCACGGCTTTCACTTCCCCGCGTCATTAAGTGCACTCACTTCACAAACAACTCGGCCAAACAACGACAACATTCACGCCACTGAGTTCGGTTAGCCGCCATCTCACCTAACGTCTCAAGCCACCGACTCTCTGAGTCGCGAGGGCTCCAACCCGGGAGACGAACCCG
>JTDE01005680.1:0-16683 GCA_014338405.1 Paragonimus skrjabini miyazakii
CATCTTCAAAAGTTTCGTTTCCGTAGGTACTGATCTTTCAGTTAGTAGTATGACGTGGTTAGGTCTGAGTCTAAGTTATTCGACACATTAATGAGGACCTGATCAAGTCAGAATGACGATCACCATAGTATACTCGAAACCAGACCTCGACTGACTGTTAACTGAATGGTCAAAACATTAACTGGTGCAGTCCAACAAGTAAAACTTTCTTTTCTACATCCGGGAGAAGTGATTTGGCCAAGCAAAAACAAACAGTCCCTCCTCTTTAGACTTGCTAAGATTTGCGTGCACATGTTGAAATCTGAGATATTACACAAAAACTGAGCACCTCATAATTATTTATTTCCAGAAGTTGAAGACAAAGTTATCAGTATAACATAACTTCTTTCAGTAAACACTTGTGTTGCCTTCAATATTCCTGCTGTTTCAGTAAATTGTGCCCAAAATTGTCATAAATGTGACGCTAACTACTAAGTCTTTGTTATCCATAGTAACTTAAAAGATAAATGTCTGCGAATTAATTGGTTACTGTGTTAGAAAATGGAGACGATACGTTACAACCACTAATTAGGGCAAATTTAATTTATTGGTGGGTAATATTGACGACATCCGCAAGACTGCACCCATGCCTCGTTATTTATGTTGATACAACCAGATTTTGTATGTGTAGTATGCTGGCATCCGTTACTTCACTCTCATAATCGATGGTTATGCAAGCGAAAGGAGCAATGACAGAACTTATGCAACTTTGGTGTACAGTTGCCAAGTTACCAATTCACGTAATCTCATTAACCCGCTGGTGTGCCAATTTGGGTGGGAGTTGTACTTTCCTTTTTGATGCCTGAATAGATTCTGTCTTGAAAATGTCGGCCCAACCGACAATTACAAAAAATAGTAAACTGTTTATTCAGAGCCAACTTTGGTTGATGCCCTCCGTCGACACATATGAGAAAAAAAGTAATTTAGAATGGGCAAGTAACTGAGAAGTACGCTGGAATAACGTTGATTAGAATAATGAACTCAAGATTTTAAGAGATTTTATTTAAAAATTGCTTTTTTCAACACTCACGGTTTTAAATGCAGCTGACCTTGGCTCTTTCAGTATTCCAAGTAAGTTCGACTCTTGATTTTCTTCATTTGCCCTTATAGACTACTAAATCAAACTCAAAGGAATGAACCGTTAAATATCTAATTTTCACAGAGTTTGTGAGTAACACCTGGGATTTGACTTTTCCAAATTAAACAACTGTTCATCTAATAACGACTGTCCTTGTTCACAGTTAACCACATTGAGTGTGAAATTTGTGATAAAGAGATACTAATAACCTGACTGCTCGCAATGCATGTTTTACTTCCACTCCAACCAGAATATAAGTAGTGTGTTAATTAATCCAACAAGAATCTGAAAAAGCAAATTTTTTAATATACTTTAATACGGGACCAATTATCTTGGTCGTGTGTATATGTGTGAAACAAGAATGGATCGGAAGTTTAACTCAACGCTAAACACTTCATTATTTTCCGTTCTTTATTCCTGCTTCATTGAATAGTTCATGAGTAATTTATTTAACTCAGTTTTGGCTCAAAGAAATCTTGATTCTTGGACAATTTTTGAAAACGGCCTCTAAAAACCGATCAGGAAACTGAAGTCAACAATATCAAACAGTCGATCCAGACTCTGGTCACTCAGGAAAGTTCAGTTTTAGTGTAATGATCACTCAGAATCTGGCATCTAGTTGACTGCATAGCCATACGATGTGAGGAAATGAATGATATGTTCTTTGCACTTTACACAGGCTTTTGTATTGGCTTGCATTTATCCCAATTCGGAGGAAACAGTTTATCAACCATCGTCAGTATCAAACGAAGTCCAAGTTGGTTTAGATCCTCCCAACAAACTGCTTTATCCGAAGGATTTTAACGAACAATCAAATTCGCCAGCCAGTTTGTGTACTGCCAGCACCTGGTCAGTCGGCTTCAGTCCCAACAAACTAATTATCAGCCCTGACGGTGAAGCAAGCCCTCAAAGTCCCTCGGAAGAGGAAAAGGGTGGTGCCATTGGACCGTTAGCTCGTCCGAAAACCCAAGTGACTGCAAATACGGATATGTTCACCGTATCCCTCATAGCCGTCATCGTTGGTCTTGGATTGGTTGCAGTCATTTGTATAACAGTCGGATGTGTAATGCGGTAAGTGTGGCAGTCCACCAAAAATGCGAGACAGTGTACGAATATGTTTTTCAACTGCATGCAAACGTCACATTCACACCTGCTTACAGTTTAAATACGCAGAAAAGTGAATTCTAGTCGTTAGCACTACAGTCAATGAATAGTTACACTGTTTTCGTGCAGCAGTGGAACAAGGTTGTTGAGAGATCAGAAAATCTGGTTGACTTTAGTCCTATCTTTGATGCTGATCAAAACCGACAGAAATATTCTTTAACAGAAGATTCAAGGGTATCTTCCAACCACAGTTCTGCCGTTAACTTTAGACTGGAAACCAACTGAAGTGAACATTAATAAGCGGATGACTCAGGCCGTGGTCATTCAAGAAGGTTCAGTCTGAGAGGCAGTATCTGGCATCTAGTTGACTGCATAGCTATACGATGTGAGGAAATAAATGATATATTCTTTACATTTTATGCTGGCTTTTGTATTGGCTTGCATTTATCCCGATTTGGAGGAAACAGTTTACTAACCAAACCAAGAGTGGAACTTTACATGGCTAGGCACAAAGGTTTAGTACAGAGGTATCGTGCAAAGTGGGTAGGATATTTCACTAGTAAGCAGAACTTCCTTATAACTACACAAGTTTATTATGCCACTCGATTAGTGAAAACACATCACAGTTTTCAAATGCGTGCAAAAATTGTTACTAACTTCACGTGCTGCATTCACACACTGACGCCTGGGGAAATTATTTCAAGTTGCTCACTGTCGAACTAATATTCACCTCAACATGAAGCATACTTAACACAGGCAACTTTATCGTTCCACTGCAACAGCTAACAATGAAAATGTTTGTTCATTGAGCAAAACATTAAATGATGAATTTTTCTCTCTCGAACTTCATTAGTTCAACTGCACAAGAATCACCGGAAATTGGTGCTCCTTATCACCAATTCACAATTCCCATATGGCTCATCATCCATTATCAGTGGAAGCATTTCCGACAAACGTGAATTTGGAAAGATGGTCCGTCGTAAATTATTGACGGGCACATCGTTTGATAAAATTGAGATATGAACTGCTGTTTTTCCATGGCATGAGAAAACTACGGTTTGACTCTCTTTCGATCAATAAATTAGCTCTACAGAATTAGATTATTGCTGAATTATTGATCGTTTTCCTCCTATAGGCTATCTTTTATTAGCTAAAGTGTAACGTTGTTACTGCAGCGTCAATTTTTTTATCACATTGCTGCCGTGATGAGCAACAAACTAATAGAATTATAGTTTGAACAGAGTCAGAAATGAACATAAATTTTGTTGCCCGATTCACGCAAATGGCCAGGCCACCGAGGCACGAATAAGAGATTGAACAACAGTAAAGCTGTGTAACGAACAATCCTCTTTTCAGGATTGCTGTAAGATTAATGCGTTAATGTGAATTACTTTAAGCATGCTTGGAAATTTTGGCAAGCACATCTGTTTGAGATCACTCATTTTTCTTGGTTAATACAGTTGTATGAAATATGATGTGTACCAGGAAGCTATCGATTAAATATTAGCAAGCGAGAGAAAACAGGAGTAAGCTACGAAAGCAAATTTTTATGGTTGGGAACAAAGACGAAGTTCGTATTAATGAGTTAGTGTTTGTCGGGTTAGGTTAATGGGATGAGGAGATGGAATGTCACTCAGATCTGAGGGTCGGCTTTGTTATTTTTGGGTGATAAATCGGATTAACTCAACGTAAATGCTACTTCTTCACTCTTGAATAGGAGGCAACCTTTGTCCACCTTTGACAAAATGACGGTGACTCAAAAAACTAAGTGAAACGCCCTCTCGTTATCGGTTTGTCGATTTTAGTCGGTCAAATATGCGACACTAAACCAGCACATATAAAAGTGGTCGTACCTGAACTAATCCAAACAAGACCTTAAATATGATGTCTTTCAAAGAAACTTCATTAATATGACCCGTGGAAGCCTAACTGGGGAAACGGCAAACCAAGTAGGTTGTGGATTAGGAGTGCATTCTAGCATAGTATCTTTCGTATCCTACTTAAACTGATGTCAAGTCAGAAATTATAAACACCACGGTCTCAACAGCTTTGTCAATCTTTTGCTGTGTTATCAATTCGGCCATTTCATCCAATGTAAATGCTAGTTCTGCTTGACGTTCTGCATTACAAACAATATCTAATATTAACTGTGCATATCACCCTTCGATAGGCCACCATTGCACTTCTAAAAAAAGACATAACCTTTGAGAATAGACATTGGTTGAATCAGATTTTGTTGTCTCCTACACATGTTAATTTTGGTCTGTTCGTCAGCTATCGTACAGGATAACGCTCAAGACCGAATAACGGATCCCTGTAGGAATGTATATTTTGTATACTTTGCGTTCTGCTTCATAATGGGTTTCTTCAGAAACTATCATATCTATTCATCGAGTTCGAAAACAACATCAGATCATTAATCCCTCCCTTCATTGAGACCAGCAAATATACATAATAATCTATCGACCTGACGGCTTTCTTTAATGTCTAGAATGTGACAGCACTGGGACATGCATAAAACCAAACTTTCGTCTCGATCAACTGCAATTTTACGCTGGTAGCCCACAGAAACAGACGTTTCTGGACTCTCAATAAGGTCGCCCTGAATTAAAGTCGTTTCATGCTGTGTGAACACATTCACCGACGTCCAAAGTCTGACGAAATTATCCCTGTTCAACAAAAATGATTTAGTTTGAGTACATTTTTGTCATAGGTATGCAATGGTTTACTCTAGTCGGTTGTTTGTGAAGAGAAAACTTATTGACAGTAACGCGTTGGAAACATGCCATGATGCGATAACTTTTGTACAGCAACAAGGCAAATATTTTTCAATTCAATTGGGATTTGAATTCGAACAACCTAATATAAGTTGTTCATTGTTATTAGTTAAACATACTAGGTATGGATTCCTTACACTTCTGAATATCACAATTTGTTACTATACTCAGTACCTAGTTCCATTCAGAAATTTCAACCAAACAATTAGTAAACCAAGATCGATCATTTCAATCAGTTTACGATGACACAGTAGTGGTGTAAACGTGGCAATAAGATGAGTCACATCATGCATCAAACAGCTAGGGAGAGGTATAATCTACCAATGGATTACAACAGATCACCAGATCTAAAACAATATCAAGTCCACAAATAACTGAGTTTATTACAATCACCCGGCTAAAGTTTATCAATTGCGATGGCTTTAGTGGAGCGCATGGTTTGAAATGACGTGATATCAATCCTTCGGTACAAACTGATTAGATAACAGAACTAGTGATCTGGACTTGTTTAGCGACTGCGGACGCGAATCATTTGTGCATTTCAATGACTTAGTGGTTTTCCGGTAACCAATTATTTTGCTCATTTCCGGGATAGTTCACACAACCGGGTACACCAAGTACAGTCTAAACACAAGCGCCCACCCTAGTTGAAAACAACGCTTAAGATACAGTAAACATTTTTTGTGGATATCGGAAACCTGCATTATTGCGAATGCTTTTTAGGGATAGTCGCATTAATCATTGAGCACCTCCGGGAGTTCTGAATTTTCTTCGGCCGGCCTCCCTCTGAATGAAACTCTAGACCCGAGTGGTGGTCCGGTGTGAGCTGATTAGTAACGCATATCCTTGCCAGTTTCGGGCTCTAAACTCCGGTACAGTGGTAAGTGTGACTATCACATTTCCACTGACCTCATATCGGACAGGATCTGATTAACACACGTAAGCTTTTAACCACAGTCGCCTGGTTTGCCCAATTATTCGAAGAGACAAGATAACTGTACTGACAATTCGAGTTCGGGACTCCAAGGAAAGTTTATATAAGTGCGAAACCTGAGATGAATTCCCTGTCTTTCAACGTCCGTAAAGAGAACCCAACACTGCTTATCGGCAGTTTCAAATTGAGTTACACGAGTGCTTTATGGGACGTACATCCTCCTGCCAGATGGAAACTAGATATCGGCAAAGTTATCAGTCGACCGATATATGTTAGTCCGCGCTTTCTCATATTACACCCACCACTTTTTACGTAACCCCCGATGATATTAAGCGAGGAGAGCCGAGAGATGTTTGGATTCCAGAGCAAGAGAACCTCTATCAAATTAGACGTAAAACCCACCAATAAGTAAATCTGCCAAGGAAGTGCGCAAAATTTCCGCTTCATTCGCTAAACACGTCCAGATCACTATTTCTGTTATCTAATCAGTTTGTACCCAAGGATTTATATCACGTCATTTCAAACCATCCGCTCCACTAAAGCCATCGTAATCGATAAACTTCAGCCGGGTGATTGTGATAAAATCAGTTATTTGTGGACTTGTGCATTGAAGATGAGCGATCGTAATATCCTACTCATACTACTTCTATTCAGTAGTAGGACCAGAGCAAATATTTTGACATCGTACAAGCCGCAGGAAAAGAGCAAAAAGGAAAATCAGAGTGTAGCATCGCCCATAATGGTCCCTGCTACTTAAAGGGACTGAGCATTGAAGTCTGCGGCAGCCGAGACGGTCTAGGGCCGAATACCGCGTGCAAATGAGTGGTTTTGTTTCAGGTCTTGTTTAAATGCTTAACCCATGTGTTCTTTTGTCGAATAAACAACTCTTGCGCCATCCGCGTCCTTGAATCACAACACTTGATACTGTTTTGGATCTGGTGGTCTATTGTAATCCACTGGTAGATTATATACCTCCCTAGCTGTCTGATCTATCTTGTTGCCAAATTTGTGCTGATGAGTCACTGTGAATTGCAAGCATCATTCCGCCGAATGTTTTGTCCGAATCAATCGGACAACATAAAACTGCCTCCCGTGAAATTCTGAAATTTTCGGGAAACAGTTGGTGGCTATTATCTTATAATATTTTGGACAGAACAAACCATTATGACAACATACTACTTTTACTTTACGACCACTGCTTCTCTTTATATACTTTATACAAATTTACTAGCATGTGTTTTACAAATTCCCCTAGAAGCGGCTAATGCTGACCAAGTAGACTGATCTACTAGAACCGTAAGCACTTCAACTGTCCAGTATTCCACATTGGATTTTCCAGATTGCTTAGATTTGAAGATCGCTGTCACAACCTTACGGGAGCACAATTCCCAAAGGGCATTCGAAATTAACTAGTGGAACATAATAACTTGAGATTAACTCTATTCTGATCAGTGGTTGTATTGCTTTCACGATGCATCGAGCATTGATTAACGATCAACTTATAATACCGATTTGACGCCATTAAACAGCGCACAAAACAAAACAGGGTACAGTTCGATTCCTTGAGTTGTAAGTAAACAAGAGAAAAACAAAATAGCCAGAAAAATGGGAGAGTTTTGGTATTTAGCCAGTCTACGCTAATACTGACGGGGTTTTAATCCGTACGTTTGGCATTTCATTTAATTTCCGACTGCGTTGAATGTTTTAATTTTAGACAAAGAAGCAGACATTATTCTATATTTGCATTCAAATTATTCTCCTAAAATAAAAACAGAGCGTCAACATACGTCGACTATTGCGAATGGCTGATAAAAAATTCACATTTGTTTGAACATAAGGGAGAGAAGCCTGTGTTTGCTTTTCAGTTAGTTTGGTCGCACTATTCAAAATGAGTCCGCTCACTAATCGATAGCAATCACTGAATTCTAGGATATTTACTGCTGCTTAAGGAAATCTAATGATAAATCCTGGTCTGGTTATTGTATCTGGTATCCACAAAACTAAAACCTAGGAAAGAGGCGATTCACTTGAAATGGCAAAATTTACGACAGGAAAATGATAAAACATTATTTGCCAAGTTTTCTTTTGGAAGTAACAGTGGTTTTCAGATAAATGGATTAAGAATAACATAATGTTACGATCATGTTGTAATACTCCACGTTTCAGCCATCTCGGATTTGATTTCATTCGTACTCACTTTGTTGCGGATATCTTACAGATGTTTTTAGAGTTGCTAGATTATAATAAAACATAACTGACCTACTCAGTCTCAACATAAAACCATAAAAAGCTTGTCAATAATGTCTGTTGGTATATGTGCCACCAGTAGGGTGGTTCTTATGAGAAAAGACAGGCGATGGTTTGCATCTGGACAAACAATACAGCCATCGCACAATACAAGACAGACCACAATAAAACACGACCAGAAGACCAAAACCAGGATTTGACTGACATGTCGATGGCATAAGACGCTTCATAGAATGTTATAGCTTTTAACAGACAGGTTTTTCCAAAGCGTCCATTTTTGCTCGGAAACAAAGCTACCTAACAGTTTATCAGTAAGTATTGAGCTGTTTGATTGTTAATACATCAATATTTTTTTCCCTTATATGTTGTGCTTCAGCAGGAGAAAACCTAAAACACTCAAAGGTGATATGACGATCGATCTGGGTAATGCGGACATTTCGTTAAAGACTCCATTAATGAATCCAAAGTTGTCCAACTTCGGAGAAAGAAACGGAAAGATTGAGGCTGTTCAAAATGTTCTACCAACTACCGGTGAGCTCCAAGAAATGCACATAAAATTTCTCAAAATTTTTACCCCATCTCACGTCAATGCACAATAATAATCAAACTAGGCATAATTATCAGTTTCAACCTTCACAGCTATTGATTTATATTACGCGACACAACCAATCAGAACGAAATGGAAAATTACATTGACTGGTCTGATCAGGATAACACTAAAGTCATCATGGTTCCACAATCCATTGAAATTAATTTAAAAATGCAGTAATTTTAGCACAGTAAGCAGGATATACCGTTTCGTTGAAGTTGTAAGTAGTATACAACACACTTTACTTAATCAGCACTTAAATAAAACCTCTGATTATTTTTTTGAGTAAGAAATTGTTTTGACTTGTCGGTATATTCCAAAGTTTCTGAAGCAACTTTCTGCTTGTGTAATTTTGAATAATTTGCAAACTAAGTGACAAATATCCTTGAGGGTACTCAGTTCAAATACCCTCAGTTGGTAGAGTACAAAACTGATTGGCCACAGGTAAATTACTTACAAGATTAGTGTACGTGTAGAAACCCTTCTTGTAAACCATATTTGCTGATTATTCGTCAATTCATACCTAAACAGTGTAAACCGATGTGAATAATCGGTCTAAAACTCTGCAGTTGGCAGGTGGAAAAAACTTGACAAGTTTGTTACAACGCAGTACAAATAATGAACTATCCCTACTGACTGCTTGTAAGCATGAAGAAGTGAGAAAGAAGTGGAACGCTTTAATCCCGTCTTAACATAAGACTGGGGCAATAAGTTTTAAGAACACCCACCCGTTTTCCCCAACTAGACATACATTCATTGCAGTCTTCGGGATCTGCCGTATACAAATAATCATAGAACTTGTAGTTTTACTAATTATTGTATAAAACAAATAGACGATAAATAATCAATGTCATTTTCAACACTACAGTTTCTCGTTGGAGAACTCTGCTTAAACTGCAGCTGCAACAGTGTTACTAACACTCGAACTTGTTACCTTTTTGTCACACTTTTCGTCATGCAATATTTCCGTAGACATGCTCAAGTAGAAGTTGTTGGATTATTCATTTTCTTATACAAGACTAAACTGAGAGTTCAAAAAGTTGGATCGGTCAGCACAGACTACCAACATTCCGTCGAATTTGACATTGACTACAGGTGGGATCAATCATGGCTACGCTAGTTAGTTCCTATCAAATCACTATGGCCCGAAATTATCTTGGAAATCCTAATGTAGTGAGCCATGTGCGCCCTGGGGTCAGTTTGACAATAAAGTCCTCAAAGAGGGCGGAACCCTAGGGCAGATGTATGAGGCAATAAACTATCCCATGAAGTTTCCAGAAGTTGTGACCTAAAGTTATGTTTCTATTCTGAGCAAATAAGTCGGAGCAGTTGGAAAACCAACTTACAAAAATAATTTGTAATTCACCTTGTATGTTTAGTACGACGGATTGCCATCACATTGATGTCGGATAAATTGTATCGAAATTTTGCCAGGTGTTAGGTAGTTCAGACTTCTAAGTATAATCAGTAATAAAAATCAGAAGTGGCAAGTTGCCACATCGCAAATCATCAGTACCACTAATAGTTGGTCAGAATGAACCGGGATGAGATAAAAACCGATGCTACTGAATTCCTGAATCTTAAAGCGAAACCCCCATTCTGCCCAAAAATAGTTACAAAATCATCAGATTGTGGACTTATATATCTGCTACTTGTGACAGAAATTGTGAGAAAGATATAACACGCACCTTTACATCTGCATGTTAATTTAAAGGACGTAGGTTCACATTTCTGTCGCTGAAGCATCCGTCATTTATAATCAGCTTTTAAAAAAATAGTACTCACTACAAAGGGTTAACTTTTATTTCGCTCAACCTTCGTATATAAAGTTTGGAGTTCGGAATATCGCTTGAAAATTCATAGCTTGGGAACGTTTTGTGCGAACTAGGCAATTCTGTTTATTAGTAGTACTTCACTCCCGACCTCAGAATGCCTAACCTGAACAAGGATCTGAATCATAATAGACTTGTCGTCAATAAACACAGGTGTCCTTTGACGAAAAGTTGTTTCAGACCACGGCATACCACAGTTAACCAAATAGTAACTGAATAGTTGGACTGTTAAATGTTGAGCATAACCCACGCCTGATTAGCGTGTTTGTACTCAAATCGACGAGGACTCCAGACAACTTTCGATAAGTGGCGTCTTATCTCAGTTTTTCCCTTGTACTAGGATTCGTCGGTAGTGGAAACCCTTGTCCGTCAGTCGAACTCGCATCAAGTGTTTGTGAAAGACTTCCACTGTGGTCAATTCAGTTGCTTCAGGCTGAACTGCAATAAGAAAGTTTAAACTTCCAGTCACAATCCGCTGTGGTTGACGCACAGATTGACTCATCATCCCCACACATGATACCATAGTTGTCCTATTAACTCACAACGATAACCCCCAAATGAAAGCTAATCAGACAGATTGAACTATCCTACTTCAGTTAATCTGTTGAGTAGTATATTAATCTTCATCTGAAGCAAAGGAGTTTACTAACTACTGACCAAACATCACTCATCAGCAAACTTGCGCACAAAAATTTGACCATCTACAGCACGGGGTAGATTTAGTTACCTACGGTGCAGTCGCATCATAAGCACGACAGCTAATTATCTACCCCTGGACCTGATAAGGATGTTTGTCGCAGATTACGCGATACTCTGGTACTCTTCATGAACTGGACTAATTGAATTCAAGAGTAAAATCAAATTTTAATGTTGCTGACCAAACATCTGGTGAGTACTTCTACTAAGTGACTTACGAGAGACAAACGCAGCATAATATATGTGAACCATTTTGATATATGAATCAATATTTTCCAAATTGTTGACAAGTTAGCTTCTAGACGCGATAGGCTGAGTGCCTGCTTGACCGGTTTTTGGAGACTATGACTATCGATGTTTATAATTTCCAACGTATTAGACTGGCACCAAAAATGACGATACACAGTAAATCAATTAATCAGCACTAGTAAAACAAAATAATGTCCCGAAAATCTATAGTGTAGATGTAAGCCTTTACTAAGATTGCACAATATATCATAAATACTTTTCAAGAAAAAACAACACATTCGTCACATACATTAATACAATCTTTTACTGGGAAACGAATTTTTTACATGGCTATGAAAAATAACAGCACGCCAAATTTGTCATCCTGAGGTGTTTTATGGAACCGGAATACTTTTCTGAAACAAAACGGACCAAATTAAAAAGATACTCCGTCGCGCGCCTGTTAACAACAAACCAATAAAAGCATATTCGAAAACATTGAATGTCTGCCCTCCCAAAAATCAGATGAACTACCACTCAAAACAATTTGTGTTGTAACAATTTCTTAGCCTCCACAACATCGCTACGTTTAGACAGATGCTGGCTCTACACCCTTGACATATTTATTGCTTTTCCAAAAAGACTGACTAAGTTAAAGATCTTGTCAGAGTGATGTACGTAGAAAGTCAGCATTGGATTCGCTTCTGTTAGCAACCCAGTTATTTGTGTGCACACATACACAGGTGCAAGTGACAGTTGAAAGATTATTTCCTATGGAGGCAATGTCACTTTGACAACCAAATGTCGATTCGATTCAGTGAGTAGAGGATGACTGTTGTCGTAGAGTTGATTCGAAAACTTTTTATAGAGTAAACGAATATGGTATATCTATCTACTTTTATTCAAAAAAATAACTTTGTTCGATGATGCCATCTGACTCATCTTGGCTTAATCTGTTTAAAACACACTAATCATGACTGGTTGCATTGTTTTATCTAAAATGCTTGTTGCTCCACACAAACACACCTAGTTAAACTTTGCGGAATGATTGGTGGTCGTCTACACAACCGGGTTTTCTTTCATTTTTCGTTAATATCATCTTGATAAAAGATGTACTATTAGATTATCTCTCTTTCTGTCCTTGCTGACTCCATTTTTATTCGGTTATCTGTCGTCCATTTCCCAGATCTTGCTCAGACGCCAGTCAACACGTCAAGTACGTTTCACGTTATAATTGCATACATTTGAAGCAGTAGTAACAAAATTAGTGAATAGTGTGTCTAGCAAATATTTCCGAAATCTGCATAAATAAACAAGGTCACATCTTATGTCATCTTTCACAATACGATCGTAAACGTTGGACTAATCACCAAACGTTCAAACCTAACGGGCTGGTTGAATTTATCGGATTGTGAGGGGATTAGTTGATAACTTATCTAATATTGTTGACCAAGTTAAAAACTTTGGAATAACACCTATCTGTTTATTTGGAACCTTCGATTTTTCAAATGTCGTTCTTTTCAACTTTCGCGTTTGTGAGGTGGGCTTGACTGCAAAACATCTCTGAAACTCCGACGAAAATGAAGTGAAACACTGTTATTTAAAAAACTTGTTAACTTTCGTTTTATCAGAATAGTAAAACTGTTTTTCAAGGTGGCAAGTATTTTACGTCATGTTAAACCTTATTATGGCAAAATAGTTTACTAGTCTATATTCATATCCGATTAGACGTTCAATGTTTTTTCTCTCATAATAGCCTATTTGCTTTGTTGACAGTGTGTGGTTGATTTTCTTGATGTATAAATTTGTACCATCAAAGATTTGTATTCAGAATGTGGGCATTTTTATTTTGTTGTCTACTTCATCATAAATTCGAAGTATGCTAGACTTCTCAGGAATCCCAATCCAGCGTCTCACTTTGTGTTGCGTTGGCTATAAATTATCCGGATTGTTAGTGACATATAACAAAAAATGGTCCAATACTAAGGCTTTCCTTGGTGAAAGTGTTTTATCCGTAGTAATTTATTTAAAAAAACCGCATTTCCACAGAAAACAGAACAGAATGCATTCACTGTGTCAAATATTTTGTATCTCAGTTTTATGGCTGCGTGGATATAAAATTTTATCAACGATCTGTTGTCTAGCTGTACCGTTCCATTCGTGTCTGTGATACTTATACCCGAGTAGGAATGAACAGTGTCACTCTATCCACAAAACTTACCACTGCAGCTATGTAAAACTTCGTTAGTTTTTTCCATAGTGCGGTAAGACTCACGAGTACTTTGCATGTTTGCATTTTTGATATTTATTTAAAATAATTGATAACAGGAAAACGAGTCAAATAAAACCTTTAACGTATTTTTTCGAGTATTCAGCTTCCAAACGTCAACATTGTTATGTCAGTACACTATACATTAAATTGTTTGCATCAGTACACATTCTACCATTGTGACTTCAGCTTTTTGTCGCCTTCCTTGTTTTTGTGTTTTAAAATTACTAACTGAATATTCAACAAAATCATACTGTGCTTAGGTGGACCTGCATTCGATTATGTCTCTCCAACAAAACATTTGTACTGAATGACTAGTATCCGCGAATGGAGTGTATTTTAGTCTTACAGAGAAAAAATAGGGGAATTCAACCACACATTCATTTTTCCACAGCACATTGGGAATTGATTCTGTTGTGTGATATAAACTGTAGATATAAACTGTAGATAAACATATCTTGTTGATGAGTAAATAAAGGTCCGAACTCTAGGCCAATATCTGCCGAGCACGATAAACTACTCAGGACGCATTCTAACAGATATGCAAATTCACCGACCTCCGGAGGTAAGTTCGATTGGTGTGCAGGATATCTACGATGCGATTTCTCTTCAGACACTTGCTGATCAGAGAAGGACTAAAATCTTCTGACCGATTCAGTTGTGACCTCAGTGTATTACAGAATGCCCACATTCTAGTTATAATCAAATTAAATCTACAAATTTGTTATCACATTAAGAAGTTTATGTTGGTGTTCAAACTTTCTTTCAGGGTACATTATTGTTAGTGAATGATCCTATAGATAAGAGTGTTGTAGATGATAATTGGACCTTTTTTCGGCAGTTTCTAAAACATGACTTGCCAACATTTCACTAGCTTATTTGTTTTGGTTGTTTCTGGAGTATTCTTTCACTTTGAGTCGTACTGTCTGGTGTTCACGGCAGACAGATCATATGAGTTCACACAATGACAACGACAACGTTCCTGTGTACATATACTTAACAACAAATGATAAAATGTAGAGTTACTCCAGCCTTCGAATGGTACGAAAGCTGTGAAAAGTATGGCGTTTTGTTTGTACTGGCGGCAATCCACTGTGGCTCAGATTTGGACTTCGTATGAAACGGGCTGGAAAGTAATAAGACGAGTAGGTATACTTCACTGCATTCTCAGAAGCGTAAATTTTTCCAGACGCATCTTTATCCACTACAATGGTTAAGTCCCGAAAGCTATTTACTATGCTCGGTGGTTAATATTATGCAAAACCCGCCTACCGCAGGTTCCAATACGCACACAGTGTCAAAATTCCGCTCAGCCATATCGATCAATCATTTGCCTGAGTATGTGGAGAAACTCAAAATGCACAATGGTCTAGAATTGTCCGAGGAATACGAAAGTATCGAGTCCGGAATAGGTCTGACCTGGAAACATGCGAATATGGAAGAGAATCGACCGAAAAATCGATACGCCAACGTGGTCGCTTACGATCATTCGCGGGTGATTCTCACAGCGATTGACCAAGTGGTCGGATCAGATTACATAAATGCCAATTATATAGACGGTTATCAACGTCCAAAAGCATACATAGCTACACAAGTGAGTCATTAGTTTTCAATAGTAATCGTACTTCAACACATTTTTTTGAATAAGCCACATTAATGCAAAAAATAGCCACCCACAATACAAATAGTTTACACTTCTATTTTGTATTTAACTCACCAAGTTAAGCATACATATGTGTTGCATGAAATAATTATTCAATATTCCACACAATGCTCACTGCTCGAAAGTAAGACTGATCGATCATACACCTGGCAGAATCTCGCTGCCTCATTTTTGTTTGTGAATTCACCACATTCTAATCCGTCTAATCTAATACTATTCATTTGCTTGCTAATACAGTTGGTCAATAATTGTGTATATAATCTTTTGGTAACTGAGTTGCACTGCCCATGTGAACTGTAAAAGATCGTCAGCATTTCATTTATCTAACAGTACATTTGCTTTCAAATGGCTAAGATACCTAACCCTCACTTAACACTGATCTATAACTATTTCATTTGAAGAGAATAAAAACAGCTGCTGATGAACAATAACATTTGGTTTTTATCTCTCCGATCGTTTAGTAAAATATATTTTGTATGGATAATCAAAATGAATGCATCGAACGAATGAACGGGATATTTGGAGAAAAATCCTCAGGCACAAGCCGGTAAACAACTATTCGTCCACACAAGACTGTTGTTTATCTAATCAACTTTTCACTAACTGATCGCTAAAAGCGTAAGGTCTGTTCGACTCATCGGAACGAAGTGAGGGAGTTGACCGTATATAAAATATAGCCCATTTTCAGGACATGCTTTCCAACTTAAAACTCGTAGTCTCTTGTGTAGTAATCTTCTTATCTGTCTGTTTGTATCATGGGTTCGGGCACCGTTTGAGAATGGAATCGGTAAAAGTTTGGTGTGGACACCGACCACTTCGTTCAATATAATATTTAGTGCTACTGCAATTGATGTAGTGGAGAGTGGTTAGACTGGGTTGGTTAAAGTATCTGCTTTTGATACCATACCCAGACTATTAAAGGCAGTGTTGCCACGTTGAGCAAACATACCAAAATCGATGACGTTTGTTTACAGACAAAAGAACAACTCACACCAACACATCAAAAAACATTGTTATGACCTTCAGGCTTTCGTTAATTACTCTGCTTACCTTTCTTGTCTCAATCCGCTGGTAAGTACTGACAAGATAACAACAGGAAGTGAGCACCTGGCAGAATTTTTTTTAATGTTGGCAATGTCAGGCTGACTACTAGGTCTTTTGGAATCAACAGTTATTTCTGAAATGGTTTGACGAACATATGGTTGTATCAGTGATGATTTTATCGGA
>JTDE01005680.1:28845-48190 GCA_014338405.1 Paragonimus skrjabini miyazakii
TTTACATATTGTTGGAAAGCCACATTTTAAAACTATCTAGTTGGTAGATTAAACTATCTTTCGTAACAATACTATGCGGTGCCAAACCACAAACAGTTTGATATTATCACAAATAAATAAAACAAAAAACAAGCAACTACGATCTTCTAATTGTATTAGGTTTATGTTTTTGTAAACCCAAAAATAAACGGAATTCGATGTCATGACAAAAAGATTGACATTTTCAGACTCTACTGATGTGTTACAACCATTGCACACTCAATCATTCGCCGTATTTCATAGTGTCAAGCCGTCTGTTTCCGCATGATAGCATTTGGAACAAAGATGACACATTTAAAACGAGTAACATCTCTTACGGAAAGCCAGGTCATAACTATTATGAATTTTCAGGAGGTAAATTTAGAATTTTAAATATACCATACGCCGTTTGAGTAAGTTATATATAATCTGTCTTTCATAGGTCGTTCATCATCTATACTTATGTTAAACTTTCATAGTGAACGTCTTTTCGATGAGTAGTCGGGGGTTCAGTAGCCGTAAATGGAAGGTTACTCACAACTGATCGTCACTTTTACTATCACATAGACATTCTGGCAGTCTTCTTAAATAAAACAAAGTCCAGACTTGATGCTCTCTCACAATAACTGTGATTTTAACCTGTACCAGATCTCGTATCTTGACCACTTCGCCACTGACCTTATGGTAGGATGTCACTGAAGTAACACGTCTGAACGCTCAACCACATTTGTTGGTAGGTAAACTCATCTGACGAAGTTGATGCCTGAGATTAATCGGGAGCAAAATTCTAAATTTAGTATGCATCCACATTAGCCAGTTGACCGTTATTCCGGCATATAATTTTCTTTTCAAGGCGGTCAGTAAACTGGTAATTATTACACTAGTTTATTCCGTCTCGGCATAAAAATGATTTTGCACGTGCTTTGCGGGAATTATTCATGAAATTGGTGAAAATCGCACCCAGATACACAATTTGGAGTTCAACTCTGAGTGTCTTAATCGTGTCACGACGGCAATCCTGATACTACTCACAGGAAAGTGATAGCAGTTTCGCTGGTAATACTCCATGTTCATAGTTCAGTGTGCTACTAACCAGAGCGATGAATTCAAGATGTAGTTTTCTTACACGAACCGAGTGGGTCTAATTGATCTTTACAGACATATAAAGTGGGATGTTAACAAACCCAGTTCGGTTGCATAAGGACTGCAGTACTGTTGTTGTCTGAGTTTGTTTACAGCCTTATAAGACATTATGATACCGTTCAGGAAGGCAGTGAGCTAGCAGGTAATCTTTGTAACATCCCCAACTGAAATGTACACCAATTCAACTGGATTTATTTGTTTCACTTCAAATTACAATTTCATGCGAGAATTGTCTTCACAAAACAGTTTGTTTCGATAAGTTCTTCTCTTCTTTTGAAAACACTTGACGGAACTAGACAACGTATCACCTCGACGAACATAATATGATTTGTTATATCCATTTACCGTCTAGCCAAATTAAAATAACTTAGAGGTAAATAAGATCGAAAATGCGGCTGATAATAGTGATAAGCTAGTTATTACACTCAGTTGTTTATTGTTATACAGATGTCGGTTTTTTCATCACAATTTCCTTTTTACCTCAACCTATTGTAATTAAGGTGCGTTTATTGTAATTGACTCTCAACTGGAGCGACTGCGTCACGAAAAATCAGTGGACATATTTGGTTCAGTTGGCCGCATGCGTGCGCAGCGTAATTTCATGGTACAGACAGAACAACAGTACACTTTCCTGTATGATGTATTTGTCGAGGCAACAACAGTTCACGGAACGGAGGTAACAGCACATGGGCTATATAACCATGTTGTCAAGTTACGCCAAACAGCAACAACAAACCTGGCATCACAAAATACCTCTGTCGGAAATGGAATGCATGACGGAGTTGGAAAACCGTTGAATTTGATGGGTCCGTCGGGGTTGGAGCTGGAATTTAAGGTTAGCACTTTTTATCCAGCTATGAACAGTTATAAAATGCAGTTTTCTGATGCCATTATGTAATATGGGTACACGTGGGCAAATGCATACAAAGTGCATCAACTCTGACAAACTTTGCGCAATATTATCCCCCGAAGAATCTCCCAACATACTCCGTTATATCCATCTGAATATTTTCTAGTAGTTATCCGTTTAAAATAACAACATCAAACATATTTCTTTACTTGTTAGTACACTGTATACGTCTAGTAGGAGAATAAAATTTATTTATAATGCTGAAATCAACATCATTTTGTAGTATGCTTTCAGTATATTTAGTCTGCCACAACCGCTAACCATAGTCACTGCATTCCTTGTCCTTATCTCGATAGGACAGACTTAATGAACATAATTAAAAAAATCAAAATACTGAGTCAAGCATCGTCGTTTTGGACAGTTGTCTGCTGAAACGAGGATATTCTCTTGATTTTCGATTCACAGACCAGTGAGTAGTTTGGCAGATGTGATGACTTTTAGATGAGACCCAATTGCGAAAAATCTGGGTTACGGCTTGATTCGAGCTAGCCATAGAAACACCACACAAGCGCGGCAAGCGCTCTGTCAGCTGAGCTACGAAACCACACCGGGAGATAGAAAATTTCACATTTGGACTCTATTAACAGCCGGTTTTACTGTCTCTTGTGGAATCCACCCAGTGATTTATGGGATCGACTGTCCCTGCAGGATTTCTCACAATCCATGCTGGAATCCACTAACGCCACCGTTTAGCAGTGAATTTAATTGCATTACTAACGAGTAGTCTGATAGATTTGATGATTTTCCGATGAGACGCAATTGTGAAAAATCAGGGCTTTGGCATGGCTTCGTCGTTCAGTTGGTAGAGCGTTTGCCGTGTCTGAGCATGCTGAGTCCGCCGCTGATTCGACTTTAGTCGTAGATCTGACTTTTCACAAAAGAAGCAAACCCTATATAGGAAGAGAGAAGAAAAATAAAGGGAAAGGGGAGGGACCTAACCACTAAAAAATAGCTACGTCTACATTCAGACATACAACATCAAGGCGCTTACACCTTGTAAACAAACAACCGAGCTGTAAGTGAAAGTGAGGCGTCATCAGCAAAACGGCTTCCTCACGGCTTTCACTGCCCTGCGTCATTAAGTGCACTCACTTCACAGACAACTCGGTCAAACAACGACAACATTCACGCCACTGAGCTCGGTTAGCCACCATCTCACTTAACGTCTCAAGCCTTCGACTCTGAGTCGTGAGGGCTCCAGCTCGGAAGACGAACCCGATCTACAGTAGCCAACCCCTTCGTGAACGATTTCATTTGTCTACACCAAGTCATCATCAGTCCACCTCGCACCTTGCGCCAATCTACCGCAGTGTCGGCAAACAGTGCTCGGTGTGGCAAACGACTGGCTGGCGTTCTTAGTACATGACCTGACCAAAGTCGAAAACTTTCTTTGTGTTTTGTTAGCTAATGCTTATTTATTAACAATTACGCTAAACAAAAACTTCATTTATCTTTAGAACAGATCCACTACTCCTGAACTGTTGATGGATGCATTTACAGGTCACTCAAGGCTACCATTCACTCAGTTATTGATCAACCAGGTTAACACAGCCTGTATTAGTTATCTATGCATGATTTAATACATAATTCTACGTAGTGATGGGTTTGCTTCTTATTAAAGAGTTTTGGACTGTTGAACACTTCCTTTGAACGGATTGACCAAGTTGGTCAAAACGTCAGAAGCAAAAAACCATATGGATAGAAGAATGTATATAACTTAAGACAGATGCCGAGGATAAGATGCATTTACATTTTTCCGTGATTTGTGCGAAAGAATTACTATAAAATTAATTGACTTTAATCAGCTAAAGTTGATCTCTGGTCCTTTCAGTTGTTGCGTAGCAGCTGAGGGAATTCCTTCATATAAACTCCAGCAGTTCACTACCCCATGTTCTAGTGGATAAGTGACCTGACCAAAATTTGCCTCTTATCCACGGGTCGTGGGTTCGAGTCCCTGGAATGCTTGATGCCGATCAGACCCAACGTTGCCGAAGCTTCCGTCCGCTACTTCACTGCTGGTGCTTGAGAATATTTCCCCTCAAGCTTAGTCTCCGTTCATTATTAATTTTTGTCTTGTAAAACTGATGTACGCAACAGGACTAAACAAGCAAGGTCTAGCTAAGGCATGCACTTCACATGACTGGGTCGGCTTTCTGCAGATGCATATGGGAAAACATTGCTTCAAAATACAGATTATTATAACTAATTATCAAAAGCTGGCCGGAGGTTTTTGGCATATGGGTTAAAGCCAGTTTCGATGAAGTATATATTGCATGTCTAGTTGGATAGTAATATGACAAGTACTTTTAGTTGATAAAGTGGACGGATTGTATAAAGTACTTCGGTTTTGGATAATTGCTGTAGGACCAGGTGGCATTGTATTGAGTAATAAACATCATACTATTCCGTAATTCCAAACCAGTGATGTAAAACTCCTTTTTTCAAATATTCAGAGGCTAAATCTCAACTTAATAATCAAGAAACAGTTTACCACAGCCATTCTGCCAGAAAACCGATTGAAAAATCGGTCAGCGGAAATTCTCCCATTCGAATCCAACCGTGTCTGCCTACCGCTCATTCGAGGACTGGCCGGCTCTGATTACATAAACGCCAGCTTCGTAGATGGATATCGAAGAAAACACGCTTATATAGCTACACAAACTCCTTTACCTAATACAATCGACGACTTTTGGCGCTTAATATGGGAACAGAACTCTCCAATCATCGTGTTGCTTAACGAAATGCCCATCACTACAGGAAATATGCCTTTACGACAAGATGTCTACTGGCCAATGGAACGATCTACTAGGTATCAACATTTGTTGGTCGAACCAATGGTCGAGTACAATATGCCTCACTTCATTCTGCGTGAGTTCCGCTTGACTGACACCCGAGATGGTCAGTCGCGCACTCTGAGACAATTCCAACTGCATGGATGGCCGCAGGATTCGGTCGTTCCAAAATCAGCAGAAGCGATGATCGACTTAATCGGACAGGTGCACAAGACGCAAACTCAGTTTGGCCAAGATGGTCCAATCACAGTACATTGCAGGTGTGTTGATTCATATGATTTCAGAATGGGCTACTGTTCACGGTAAAAATGTCAAGCTTAAGTGGCAATTCTTCTAGTGATAGCAAAAGAACATACTATTTTGGCTATTCTTAGTTGGACTTAAACATAAACACAATTAAACAACCTGTGGTTTAAATCTAACTAGTGCTGTTACTCTCAATCTCATTATGTACTTAGTGTATACTGGTACCGTAGATCTCGGAAAACTTGTCAACTATAGTTGACGTGACGTTAGTTTCAAGGAGAGCAAAGATTCCGGTTTGGTCAACTTCTAAGGAGTTACTCTTCTCATAGCGTTTAAATTTGTTTAGACCTGATAGACGAAACACGATAGTGTATGTATAGAGAGTGTAACTGAGTAAACATTTCTTGATAGAAAAATCTATTAGCATTTTTGTACAATTGCACAGTTATAGGTTAAACGTTGATCGAGGCTGACTGCAGATTTCGCAATTATGCGTAATTCTCTGCTAACTTCCTTAGAAAATGTAAAATAGGATTAATTTTTTCCGTTGTTAGAGTTGTCTTCACACCAAACTAATGTCTCCCTTCCTTTTAGACCATAATTTTGAATTTTTTGTGTTTTTACTTTTAATTCAAACAGTGTGGGAAGAATCCGATCAATGAGCAATGACAAGTTACCTAACCACTGCTGCAGTAATCACTGTCTATCTTGTATAATGTAATAGTGCATATAACGCTGGACCTCTTTTTGAAAATCAAATTGTGGAATATCTTCAGAGAGGTGGTCTTCGTCCTTGAAATTGTTAACGGATTAAAAATTAAGACGCTTTAAGCAGTTCTGCATTGTTTTTCTAAAATTATGACAAAACAATAATATCAAAACTTACTGGCATGGCACACGAGTGAGTAATGCATGGTTCTCAGCTACTAATATTCTATGCAATGTTGATATCTATGAAGTCGAGATATGCCCACTTAGGTTGTGGAACATATAGTCACCATTTTCAGATTCTGTAAACGTATTAACTTTCAAAAAGCAAGCTGCTACCAGGTTTCCTAGAATTGTCTAAACAGTTATTTCTCTAGACACCCAAGGAGATGTGTGAGACAGTATTTTAGCTTCACTGCATACATATGAGTAAACATTTAGAAACTTTTCCTGACCAAATACTCCACCGTCTTGTCAGATTAAATGTTTTATGTCATCCCGTAACAGCACAGTTCATAATGACTGCAGCAAATTGTAGCTTCTTGGTTCTTTCTGGATCTTTCTAGATCAAACTTTCACCTGTTTTTGAATGTTGATGCTAACTCGTAGTATATAGATAACCAAAGTTTTGTACAAGACACTAATATTAAGCGTACATTTTTGTCTGTTAAACGTTAAACAACCAGTCATCTTCCCACTAACATAAGCAGCTTTAAATGAATATGCGAAGGTTTCAAACAGCTTAAAGGTCATATATTTGCTTTTTGTTCTAGCACCGGTTCTGGACGATCGGCAGTTTTTATGTCACTCAGTTTGATCTTGGAGCGTATGCGATGTGAAGGAATGGTCGATGTCTTTTTGACCACACGCATGCTGCGTACACAACGTGTTGACATGATTCAAACAGCTGATCAGTATGCATTTTGTTACGCTGCCACATTGGAATATCTCGCATCGTTTGACCACTACACTAGCTAACCCAGAGACCTGCAGCATGATTTGTATCTAGCACAGTCAGAACGGAGATGTTTTGCACGATTTCAAAGTTGCTGTTTCACACTCTCGAACAAAGGCATAAATAGGCGCCGCTTTTAATGTTGTGTACGGCAGTGGGCCAAAACCTGTACCAAGACAGTTTTTCACCAAAGTATTTATTCAAATCAACTTGGAGATGAACAGTTGTTCACTGGCAACCACTTTTCAACCCCTCTTTATGCACACACACAAAATTCAGCATTTCAAGCGGTTATTGTGATGTTTGATTTTAAGTTTATGTACTATTATGGACTCTATACCAAAGTAAACATCTTATCACGTAAATGTATGTTGTCTAGCCCCAAACCACTTAGCTGGAAGAACTTATAAAGGAAAAAACAAGAGGTTGAAACAAGTAAGCCGCTTTAATAAAAACAAAAACAAACTGAACATAAAACAGTCGCTAGTCTATTTAGTTTTCATAACCGTGTGAGGTAGTAAAGACCAAAATGGCAAAAGATGGGACTTGAAAACGTTACTGCTCACAGGTGCGTGTTTGAGGGGTCTGAGCGTTCTAACACAAATGCGACTTGGTCGGTAACCTACGGTTCGCGGTCCTAACATACACCGCTGTTTACAAGCATAACAACAGAACTTTTCCGATCAGAATGTTAAACATAGATTTAGGTTGTATCTAGGTGAACGAGAAAAGTTTTCATGTACTCATCCTGACAGCTGAAGTCAAAATACTTCTCTATTTCAGATAGGAACATGCTCCCAACCAATCCGTTTCATTCACGACCGATATTCTAAAAAAACACTGATGATAGGTTGTCCTGTTTTGTGCGTACCGACTTCATTTACTAGCCACGGATAAATGCGGTCCGCCATCCACTTATTGACATGACATTCCACTGACGTCCAGATGAAAACTGTCGAACCTCGAGGTAGACCAACACGTGACCAACCGATTCGTTTGAAAGAAAATAGTATTATCCCAAGAATATGTTTAAATTGGGGAAATAAACCGTGTGATGAACGTGCACTCGTCCTTCGTTGGTAATCATAGTCTGTCGCAATTAAGAACTTAGTCGATAAAGTAGATAAACCTAAGTAAACTGACTAAAATATGACTTACAGACTTCACGGGCTCGACCTCTGTAAGCTGGAAAAATTGAAACGATTGAACTAACAGCATAGCCCATGAAGCAATATGACACAACTTTGGCGCGCAAAACAACTGCTATCTTATAATGAAAGTAGTTCACGTCAAAAAATAGACTCAGTATGAACAATAAACTCAAGGAAGAATATATAAACAAGCACAACAATTGTGAAAAACTGTCACTTCCGCCAACACCGAAAGCCTTCCTCATCTGACTGGATGAGCGCAAACTTGTCGCCTAAATGAACCCCACTCATGATTAGTTTCACCCGTGAAGACCGACAACTACACACTCAGCGTGGATGCAGTATAAATTCTTCCCACAGAAAGGCAACAATCACATGACAAAAATTACAAAAGTATGACGATACTAACAGGAAAAACAGAATTTCATTAAAATGAAGAAGTAATTGCAAGACCACCAAAAGGTGGTAGGGATTAGCTAAGACCGCCTAGGTAGATGGGTTTGAAGTGCACTCCCCTCCCCCAGAGGCCCCAGCTTGTAAGTAACGACCTTGAACTAAAGTTACTGAAACCGTCGGAAGAAAATTAAGCAACGTATGACAGCAAATGTAACCTGGGATGTAGGGATGTTGTCATTATGTTTAATGGTAAAACGCCTACAAAAAACTACCCAGGTAAGTGAACGGTAAAAAACCAACTAGATCTTTCCAGTGAATTCATCTCAGTAGTAAGTAGTATAGTAAGCGTTCCTCACTCACCTTTACCGAACGGTTATTCTAACCTCATTCAATGACCGGCTTATTGTCTTTGAAAGTTCACGTGCGCCAGTAAAATGTTTTGTATAAACTTCTTCAGTGATGCCTTTCTCTATGTTTGATCGCTGAACTGATTGTGCGAGACCACGGTGTTAACTTAACCATGCAATCTTATAACCGTGTTCAGTGTACTCACTGGTTCGTAAAGCTTATATGAAGTGAGAAAATGTGTTTTAGTATTTGATTTAAAGTGCTTTGGTGTACATAATTCCGTGCTTACGTCGTTTGAAATGTCCATTAAAGTACTGTAGCTAATTTCACGAATCTCTTCATGGTTCGCTGAAACTTCAAATACGCATTGATTGCAGTATCGGCGCTAGTGTTTTTCTGAAACATTACAAAGAAGCGAAACATGTTTATAGATCATACTTCTTCTTGGACCTTGTAAAATGTTTCGTAAGAAGTTCACCCTTTCTGATCACTCCCGTGGACTTGTTTACCGTGATATACATCTGAAGTATGTCTGCTAAAATAATTTTAAAATGAGTTAAGTACCTTGTGATCTGCGTTCATGGTATTCGGAGTAAGAACTTAGTCCAATAAATCAATAGGACTGCTTTGTCTTGGACTTTGAACTTATCTTCAATCAAAATTCTTTCCTCCAGGACTTCACGAAAATCACCAATAGCTAGATTTCCAGATCTCTTGCACCCATTAGTATGTGCGCACTTGAAAACTGAAATATTTCTACTCATCTCAAGATGTACCGTGTATCTCCAGCACATAATCAAGATTACGTACAAAAAGGAATACCAGCTCGGTAATTTTGGACACACAAGTATTGTAGTGCTGAATGGTTCATCTGAAGCCAGCTCAGCCTGAACAGTTGGAATATGCGTTTTATATTGCAAAACTTCAGCGTAAAATGCATGCTTCGAAACAACGGTTATATTGGTGATGTAGTATCAGGTGGCGGAAATTTTTTCAGTGTTCCATTTAAACCCAGCAGGATATCCTACAACATTACCAGACCGTACAAAGCTATGACGTTCAATTTCAGGGTTTCCATGTAAATTTCGGCCGTGGGCCCGAAACGCGCGAAAAACCATTCATTGAAATTAGTCACTCGTATATGTAATCTCCAGTTGACACGATAACGAAATGACAGTGTATTCATGCATGTTGTCTAGTGTTTTTGAACTTAAAACACTATGGATATTCACAGATGTATCTCTGTGTAAAAGCAAGGTTGTAGTGTATTCGTCTGATTTGTATATGTTCTTTATTCCTCTCACCTGGCCTTAATAACTGTTGCCATGATTGTGATCAAAATGCTTCGACATGAATGTTCAATGTTTGGCTGTAGTAAACCAACTTTGAGTTTCCTTTCCAAATAGGTGACCTTTTCCTTGAACTGCTGATCTCATTACAAATAAAAACTACTAACTGAACTTTAGATCTTTTACCGTTAAACAGTTGCAATCTCATAAAAGGGTTTTAAAAAATTGTCCAATCAGCACTGTATGGCGTAACTGGAAACATGACGAAAATTAAATGTTAAAACAAAACCATGTAACTCATCATCGTGAAAATGAAGGAATATTGTTCATCTGTTGTAAATTTTCAACGTCTTCTTTCGTTAGTTAGAAGCGCTGAGGCAAATTCAGCGTGCTTGCGTTATTTTGCTTCGTTAAGGTATTTTCGTGCTAAGCCTGATGAGACGCCAAGATTTACGCAAACATGTAGCTTAGTCTACCCATCTAAAGTTTACCGACCGGACAAGAAGAGAGGATAAAGGATGCAACTGATCAACCGTCCAGTTTACCGTTTAAGTTTTTATCAGACTGACATTGTGCACCTATGATATAGGCAGAAAGTCCATATACAGTTGCCCTCTGTTACGTCTAACTAATGTATGCCTAACAAATTCATCAGCGTGTTCAAGTGTGTCAAAGTTTACCTCTAAATTTGTGCAAGGTTTTGGCAAAGCGTTGGCACACAAGGGAGACAAATATATATTCTGAAAATTATTTGTTATTGAAAAGTACATTGTATTCCTTATATCAACATAACCAGAGTAGTGTACCATTTTCATATCTTTCCAAACAGATTATCAACCTGAAATACTTACTTGCTCGTAACGTTGTGTTATTCTCAATCGATTTACCAAAATACGGATATTTTTTGATGATAGTAAAATTGAACATCCTTAACTGTTAATTAGAAAGTAAATATCTTTGCGTCTGGTCATGATTCTGATGCAGTGAAGATGAGCGATCGTAATATCCTACTCATACCACTTCTATTCAGTAGTAGGACCAGAGCATATATTTTGACATCGTACTAGCCACAGGAAAAATGCAGGAAGGAAAATCAGAGTGCACCGTCGCCCATAATGGTCCCTGCTACTGAAAAGAACTTAGCATTGACGTCTGCGACAGCCGAGACGGTCTGAAGCCGAATACCGTGTGCAAATGAGTGGTTATGTTTCTTATCTTGTTTAAACGCTTAACCCATGTGTTGCTTTGTCGAATAAACAACTCTTGTTCCATCCGCGTTCTTGGATCACAACACTGGTAACTTAGTCGTCTCTGTGTATCGTTGAGTGTACTAGGTCTACCCCATGGCTTCACAGTGATTCGATGCAGTCGTTCGTCACGTGTAACCCTTCTAATGAAAAAAACACAAAAATGTGCGT
The DNA here is from genome assembly GCA_014338405.1 of Paragonimus skrjabini miyazakii. NCBI lineage: Eukaryota > Metazoa > Platyhelminthes > Trematoda > Plagiorchiida > Troglotrematidae > Paragonimus > Paragonimus skrjabini miyazakii. Next base: position 40,220 of record JTDE01005680.1, read on the forward strand.
GAAGTGTACGGTGGGCGGTTTACGTAACTTATTGTTACGTGAAGGTGAGTCGCTTGTACTGAAAAACAAGTACATACTTCTTATAATTGTGATGGAATATCCTCGGTGTAGAGGACAAGTGGTTACACATCCCAAATAGAATTCACACACTGGTCGTTGACTGTGGTCAGGAGCGATTGTTTTGATCTTGTGTACGATACGTTATTTCATGATAACATGATGAGCTAACCATCCTAGTCTGATTATCACTACTTACTTCTGAGTGCATGAATTCCAGGTGTTTTGCCTTATACGGGAGTGCACTCAAGCCGTTTAGTAAAACTAGATTACCTCACTACAATAGTTCAAGTAGATGGTCATTGTATTCTTGGTGTTGAACAGTTCCTTGGCTTTTTAAACGATTGCTCAGGAATCCTTGCATAATTAGCCGTTCGAGTTTTTGAAGGTGTAAAATCAGCCGGTGTGAACCCAAACTGCCTGACATTAGTCCTATGATCTTCGTGCACAGTGACCTGTCTTTGGAAAGAACACACTTTGGAATTCTGACTTCATCAACGTTGAAAACTGCCTTCACTTCTTCCTAACAACGGACATTTTGAGGTGCCTGAGTACAGTGGATAACCTACCTCATTCGTCCACTTAGTATGAACTCCAAAACTGCTTAGAAAATATAGATGGGATTGAACGTGCTGTTACAAGTTATCGTCCACCCTCATTCCGAACGTGGACACCACAAAAGTTATTTGTATGCATAGTCTGTCGTGGCTGTCCCCCCCACCATCTCTGAAGTTGTAAACTGTCTTAGTTACCGTCATATTGACTTGTTAAACGTAGTATAAATTAGTTTCTTCTCATTAACCTCACGTGCACGCACTGAGATTCTTGTACTATCGTTATGATTCGTGTTGTTACACATAGACACCTATGAAACAAAGAATATTGATATACTGAAGTAAACATTCAATACTAGTCCCTGGCAATCACAGTATGCATTAAAACCAAAGTTAGAATTTAATTCAGCCACATCCAGAATCGCCGGAGATTGAAAACCCACATCCTGTCTGGGGTACAAAAGAGTATGTCATAAAAGCTTACAGGAAACACGACGCTTGAAAGTGCTACATTCACGCCGGACTTCCTAACTCACAGTCAAATGTAAAATACAAAGACGACTTCTATCTGCTGACATACAAAGATAACCTTGTCCCTGAAGGATTACTCCAAGCTAAAGTAACAAAACTGGTTAACTTGTTAAAGGTCAGAAACTTTGCTAAGCTGCAATGCATTTTTAGATGTGCCTTTACACCTGCTCTATGAAGGTTCATTATTCACATACTCACAGACAGCGGTAACCGCAAAACGTTTTGGTCTAGGCAAAGCTTCCCTTTATGCTTGTATAGCACCGTTCGATATGAAAGCGTTTGTCTATTTTGCCATGTGTGAATGCAGTGACCTGAAGATACCCTTGGTCTGCCTGTTATACCGTGCGTAAAATATTTTTAAAAATCTCAGTTCACAATGCGCGGTAGTGGTATAAAGATAAATCTGATTTGTTTACCACAAGATAGGTAGAATGTATTCAAAAATACTGGTTATTTTGCATCTAGAATTGTAAGGGGATTTTCAGAATGTCCGTTTGATGCGTATCAACGCACTTGTTTTTTTACATGTTTGTACACTGAACGCAGGCCGACAGCACCGCTGACATTCTCGGTTTGCAAGAACACTCGGTGATTGAACTCCCGGTCCCTCCAGCTATTATGGCATATCGGTGTCATATAATGCTTCATGCAAATGAAAGTAATGATTGCACGACTCATGCTCGGTCTTCTATTCATTCGTATTTTTAGTCCGACTCTGATCTTTTTTCGAATACCTGGGAAAAATCAACTTAGTACGCTGCGCAGTAAAGTGGTAGGTTTTCTTTATGGAACTTGAACATTACACACAACTGCGCACGACCGTCGGGCTCCCACAGATTTTTCATTCAACCCCTTAAGTTGGTGAGAGTACGTCATTATACCGTACAGGTTTATTTATTCGATTTCAGTCATTACTGGTTTAATTATCCATTGTTCATTATGCAACCATCTGAATCTGGCAGATCATTGAAGAAACTAACAAGTGTATGAACCTTTCAAACCGTCAACCTGTCGCGTAGCGTCTTAGTGCATTTGGAATACTGTTGGAAGCCTTTACAATTTCTCAGAAGTATGCAACGCTTAGTGGATCCCAGGCAGCATGCAGCATACATCCCAAAGGAAATATAAGTTCAACATCTACTGAGGGGCTTGCAAAATATTCTAAGGTTCAACTCAAATGTGACCTTTTCGTGGTTAGAAAAGAGTGCCAACAACACTGGAAAAATTTCAAAATCAGGTTTCTCAAGTATCTGAGACAGCGCCGGAAGTACTGTAGTGACTTGGAGGTAATCCCGGGCTGCTTGCTGTAAGATTTGTAAATTTCTTTGCAAAATCTCAATTCACGCTGACCATAGGGTCGTAAGGATCTTTGTCTACCGTCCTCTTGCCCCATACCATAGCGTTTGTTTGCATGTTCGTTGGCTTATGCACGCCAATGGCGCCATACACACGTTCGGCCTGCTTGCGTGCTCAAAGGTCGGATCCATAACCTCCTAATTTGCCTTCACATATCGGCGTCATTTAACACTGGTTGAGATGTATTATAATTGTTGCATAATGCACGTTCGGTCTCCCGCCATTATTCATACTCTTATTTTGCATCTGGCATTCGTCGCCTTTACCTAGGAAATCGTTCATTTAGTCCACGTACACACTAAAGTACTATCACATTTGACAGGCAGTGTGAAAGGGCTCACACGTCAACTTCAAGCCATCATTCTGCATCGTTCACAGGCGCTTATTACGTCCTGTAAACCCAACGGATGACTGCCATATTTGAACTTCAGGCTTAGACGTGCGTCTGTAGTTAGTGGTAGCCTCAGTCATTGTTTGTACCACCAGCAGTTTGGTAATAATGTTTTATTCTGACACAGTCCTCGTTTTTCCTCTAAAACTGATCAAGGAAACCTATCGGACAATAGATTGTGGTTACTGACACTGTCGGCAGAACACTACTACATCGTCGTGACCGGTCCTTTAGGCCCCGCAAACACCAGACCGGCTGAAAACAGCGTACACTTAGTTCAAGCACACGGTTGATCGTGGTATCATCCACCCGTCGAAGGGATCTGGGACTTCATGTTTGTATAGATTGCCGAAACATTCTGGCGACTGGAGCCCATGTGGAGGTTACTGTGTGGTCAATAGTGTCGGAGTACATGACAAGCAACCAACTACATATATACAGGACATCTTTACTAGTCCCAACGGCTCTCGTGTGTTGTCCAAACCCAACACGGTTCGTGCGTACCACCAGATACTAGTGTTGTGAACCAAGAACGCAGATGGCGCATGAGTTATTTATTCAGGAAAGCAACACATGAGTTATGTGTTTCAAAATGACAGCAAACAAAACTACTCATCTGTGTACGGTACTGGACGCAGACCGTCACGATTGCCACAGACGCCAATGCTCAGTTCCTTTACGTATCAGGAACCATTTCATGCAATGCCGCACTCCGACGTTTCTTCTTGTATTTCATCTGCGGCAACTTCAATGTCAAAATCTATGCTCTGGCCCGACTACTGAATGGCAGTTGTGTGAGTAGTATAGTATGATTGCTCCTCCTCACTAATTGCCGCCAAAGATTAATCGAAGACTGCAACGACTCTGCTCTTCGGTTTATTTCAACTCCGATGCATGCCGTTTAGTTCAAAAAATAGTCCCAAAACCTTTGCTGCCGCCTTAACGAGGTTACAAGGGTGTTCAGACTTTCTCCATCCCTAAATCAATGAACCTCCCTAAGAAGTGTTAGATCCACACGCAGTACTTAGCGACACTGCCAATGCGGACATACGTGTTCGGTCAGGCGGCAGTTAAGCTCGAAAGATACACCATCGACCAGCGCGCACTCCATCCCTAACTGGTAGAGTGCAAGGCGTTTGCAAATTCATATTTCTCAGAGCTTAATGAAGTCCGTCAATGTTAATACACGGTTAATTAGTATCAGCGATTCATTTCGCAGTCCGGCAAACCGATGCATTTGCAACCGACTTATCCCGTGGCCAAATCAACTGCAAGGTCTAGTTGTTGGCGGCGGTAATTGACTCATTCGACCGCAATAAAGACGTGTTCGCCTTTTAGGTATTGCCGTACAGCATTCACATGAGCGTCGCACCAAGAATAGACATGAACGTGCGGATATGCCTGTTGGTGATAAAAACGAACACTACGTCAGTGGTCTTCATTTACCCTCAGAAGCGTAATGCCTACGGAAATCAAATACAGCACTTTTGGTCATGAGCTCTTAGATACTTATTCGCCCACTTGTCTTTTTCAGTACGCTACCGTAGGTTGCCAGTTTGTAAGTTATATTACTCATAAGCTCTTATTCTACACATTTTATGACCGTTCTGCTTATTACTAGTCACGCGAAATGCACCACTTGGACTTCCTATCGCAGCACTTTGAAAATTCGCAGCACATCTCTAGCAACGATAGTGCAATACCCCGTCACAAGCACTAGCGCTTGTTGACCACGGCGCAATTGACTTACACTGCTTTCACCCGTGCACCACTTACTGAAACCGGCTTTCGCGCTTGCCGCAGCAGTTTTTGTTGCATTGCGGACTCAGTCAGGAAGAATTCTTTGTGACATATTTGCCAGAACTCCCCTTTCAGCTGTTTTTCAATTTCCGACAGTGACTGCCTGATACGCCACCCATCTTGGCGTTCGAGTCACAGCCAAGTTCACCTCTGACAGGTATGTTTGGCCGAAGTGTAAGAAAAATGTGTGAACCTGGACACGATACTACACAGCCTGTCAGAAAGCTAAGACCCATCGTCACGTGTTGGTCCCGGTTAGCCGGGCTACCGCCCATCCTGCGTGTGTTAGCATTGATATAATGAGTCCCTTGTCAAATTTTAATAGCATGAAATACATGCCAACAGTGATTGACCGCTTCACGCGATGGCCAGTTGTCCCTATTTTTTACGCTGACTTGGAAACATTATGTGTATCTTCGCTAAAAGTTGGTTACAGTGCCATAACAACGGGACTAAATGACCACCGCCCACCTCCAAAAGCGGTTGTTTCGTTACTTGGATGCCACTATCTGTACACTACCACGTGTCATCCGACTGAGACTGGAATGTTCGAACACTCACATGGACAGCTAAAATCAACCCTCGACACAACTGACACAGTCCGTTGGACCGAATTCCTGTTAGTGGTTTTGCTTGACATCAATGCGACCCACAGGGTTTCCAGCGTCAGGCTTCTTCACGGCAAACCGTTATGTCTTCCTAAAGATTACTTCGCTCCTGTCGCAGATAACCTCCAATATGATGGTTACCACGTTAAACACAGTAATTCGCTTTCCAATAGTTGTGAACAGTGGTGGTATTGTTCGTAGTTTGGGTTGATGGTACTGTTATTGGTATGTTCACCAAGCTTGTGTAGCGACTCTATCCGTTATTGTCGATTATGTTAGAAGTACGAGTGCCGTGTGTACTCTTTTTGTTTCCTACTTTTGTATGTACTTAGACCGACAAGTCCCCCGCGCACTCGAACGTACGAACATGCTGCGTGCACGCTTGTCGCTCCGCTCCGTTATTTATATCCGTTTATTCTCGCATTGATCTCGCAAGTCAACAATATACTCTTTATCTACTCGCTGTATTATTCTCAGCCGGTTGTCTTCGGTTCGATCGATCTTACACTTGGCATGTAGAATGCAAACGCTTTATCACCAAGCGAGGTGACATTATTAATGCGTAAATGTTTCAGTGTATAGTTCTTGAGTATGGAGTTTAGTTAAGTTCGATGGATGCCTGCTCCTATATAGCAGAGTGAGTTTACCTTCTGACCTGAATTCTAGTTGGTCGCTTTCTGTTGTTTTTGATCTTTGGCTTGACCAACCATCGGTTGATTTTTGTTGCATTTGAACTTTGACCCGGATGTTCGATTGGTTATCTCCTGTAACCCTCGAGTCTTTGATCTGGACTTTGATTGGATGTTCCTTGATGCTGCCGAACTTTGACCTCCAACCTGCTTGGTTGGTCCTTGTGGACTGACTGAGTCATTTCTTCGTTCTGGAATTCCATCCAATTGATTATTCCTTGTCCCGTTTCTGTCTGATCTGTTCCAGTTGATCCGTTTGGGTTTACCGACACTTTGGCTTGATGGTGTCTACATCTCTTCATACTCTTGGTTCGCATTGATTCATAAATTTTGTTCTGCCCCATGTGTTTATTTATTGACCTGCCTGTCTAATACCAAGCTTGGAGAAATTCACTTGCATACCTGGTGTTTGCCTGGGTAAAAACTTCCGCGGTATCCAAGTTGAAGGTGTGTCCATGCGATAGTTTGAAATACGTAATAGTAATAGGAATTGTACTTAGCTCAAACCCAGAGCTAGCTTCTACGCAGTAGTAATAACGCAGCACGTCAGCCCACGAAATTGTATTGTAATCAGTCCCTGTACAATGTAATTATTCATGTAGTAAAACAACAACAGCATACAGTGTTCCGTTATGATTTACAATCATCACACTCCAGTTTCATTCTCGTCGGCGGAGACCAAAGAAAAATTGATCTTGCTTCTTGGAAGCCAATTCGTGTTTATGTATTCGAGTTGATAATTTCCGTCCGGTTTGGCCAGCGTTGTGTCGTCCACAGCCATTGCATTAGAATTTGTATGTGACGTTTGTTCTGTCAGCGGGTTTGAGTTGCTTTTTTGGTTTTGATAATCTTCTTCGTAATGTTGTCGTTGGCTGGTGTGCTAGCGTAATAACATGTGACCTCAGAAGTCATGAATTCATTTCTGATACAGTTTTGATATATGTTAGAACAACTCATTTTGCTGATGGTTTGGTAGAGTTCGAATCTTTTTCTCTGCAGTAAACTCCGTCTGTCGAAATTTTATTGATATCCGTTGCGAAGAAATACTCGGTACAAGTAGTCTTCTCTTCTTTGCAGATCTGCGGTGCTGCATTATGTTTCAGCTCGTTTGAATAGAGTTCACAGGCAGCTCCTTTTACGGCAGACTGGGTGGTTGCTGTGAAACCTGTTACTGTGAACATACACGGATCAGCTTCCAAGTTTTCAGCACTTCACAAAATGCTGAACGTTCTTATTAACTAATTCCATACGGAAAATTATTTCAAATATAAAATATCCCAGTATAAAACTTCTGCACACATCTTCTTTAGGCCTGTTAGGGTTGACAAAGTTGTACACTTATTTTTAAGTGTGCATGGAGTGTTTTGTTGTGAGTGAATGGCAAACGTTGTATTGAAGGCGCTAAATTGCATCAAGTTATACTGAGGCGTGAGGTTCGGGTTTAGTCCCAGTAGCTAGAATGGATCAACAACTGATTTTTTAAAGCGCCGTTTATATTTGGACAAAAATGAACATCTCAATAAATATTTCTTAATGATTGATAAAGATAACTAGTGCAACTCCATCATATATGCATAGCGGCTATGGTTGAAAGTACAACACTCAAGTTTAGGTCAAAAGCACATTTTGTGAAACCTCGGCTGTATAGTCAAGGAACTGACCATCTTTGTAATGTAGCCTACTGTCTGACCACGCGAATGCGCAGTCATTAAAAGAACTTAAAAAGTTTCAGTAACGTACCTTTTGATCCCGAACGGAAGCAGCTGTTTTTGTTTCGTGGTCTTCTGTTGTGATCCGAGAACGCGGATGGCGCAAGGGTTGTTTATTCGACCAAGCAATACAGGGGTTAAGCATTGAAACAAAACCTGAAACAAAACCACTCATTTGCACACGGTATTCGGCTTCAGACCGTCTCGGCTGTCGCAGACGTCAGTGCTCAGTTCCATCAAGTAGCAGGGGATCAGATATGTCACTCATTTGAAAAG
>JTDE01005681.1:0-13780 GCA_014338405.1 Paragonimus skrjabini miyazakii
TGCGTTATTTGAAAATAACCTGGAATCTTAACTTCTACGCTTGTAAGTGCCTCCACTATCTGTTGATCGCTACTTGATACTTATGTAAAACGAACACAATTATTCGCAAGATTAGACTGTTTATGTAATCGAGACCTAGCTGAAAACATTCCTTTCGAAACTAGCGTCATAATTCATTATGTTTCACAGTTCTGCTCAGAAGTATAACAATCGAGTGACAAGTAGGTACTGCCTAGTAGACCTGCATTTATCTACAGAAAAATAACGCACACAACTCTGCGTCTGTGGCTATTTATCTGACATAAACTTTTGTCTAAGTAGTCAATGGAATAACCGTGCAATATGCTAAGGATGTATAAGTGGATTTGAGATTGCAATATTAGTTAACACCCCGAGCGGCCACGACAAATACGGGCGGCGTGTAGTTAATGAAATTGTCAAGAATGTGACTATTAATGATTGACTATGATATAAAATGACTGCGTTGTTTAGGCCAGTCGTTATTCAAATTAAACTGTTATACCCGGTGTGGTATCGGCTCAACCGGTACAAAGGGTTTTAATTTGAACAACTGCAATCCCAATGTAGTTACCAATCACTCGTGTTATCCTGCTTCCAAAAATCTGTTGCTGATGAGTTTGCATGTTGATATCAATTAGCAGACGCACCGAACAAGTCTTAGGCTTAGTCTTAGTTTTCTTGTGTCATCATTTCGAGAAATACGGCTCATTTAGACTCAGATTAGGACTGCTTGTAGAACTACCTAGTTACCTTAATTCAGTCGTGAAAAACGGTACGCCAAAGACTTTCGTTCGGTGAACCAATCAAGATTACGGTTAAAAAAGTTGAGTATCAATGAAAACCAGGAATCTGAATGTAGCAATGTATATTTAACGAAATAACTTTGGTATCATTGGTTCGTCATGCACACTCATTGGGCTTTCTGCAGTAGTTTTCATTACGTTGTAAGTTGAATGAAGACTTCAAAGGCGACGGGATTCCACTACTTCAACTCAGTTGCACTATTACTGTTTCCGTAAGTTTTTATTACGTATTGATAATCGGCACCATAATTTGTCAGATTCAGCCGAACTCTATGGACCAATTTTCGATCAAACCTTGTGCACGAATAATCAATTGAGACTCGAACAGTTGCATTTCTGATTAAACGTGAGAAGCTTTAGCGAATATTCAGCGATTTTATCACCATATTTTATTTAGCTTTATATATTTGAAAATGGCGAAGACGTTCAAACTTCAAATTTGTACAAATTCTTTTTATCTACTTACATTATTCTAGTAGTTAAACGGCTAATGACTTGTTGTCTAAGCCTGAATTTCTGACGCCCTCGTACTGCAATGGAAATTGTGACACTCTGCAGTACTTTTTTCTGTTCTTCTAGTAAATTAATACCTTCGTTGACAAACGTAGTTTCATAATGATCCAAAGACTAATGTTTAGTAAGAACAGTTTGGGAGGTCAGCGCACACATCTGAAAAGTTTCATATCGTTCCCAAATATCTGAGTTCCAATGCGAACAAAATATGAATGCACCGCGCGTGCTCTTGGTTTGCTTCGGTTCGGCGTTTCTTCTCGGCTGAGTAAAAAGTGAATCAACCCGTCCGACAGAAACTGATGATGTTTTCAAATTAAATCTGAAGTGTCCGTCGGTACCTTCCGAAACATTTTGTCAATATAACGATTCGTCGAGCGTTTTGACACCCAGAACAACTCGAACACTAAAAATCAAAATATACTCAACATATCTTTCCAAGACTAATATTATTGATAACAATAATGAATTGATAATAATAGTATTCACCTGCATCCTCTTTTTTGTCTTATTAAGGATCTCATTCCTTAGTGAACAGAAAATATTTCACTTGAGTTGTAACTAATAGGTTTTGGGAAAAATGACGTTGTAGCCAATGACAGCTCACTGGGTAAAACACTGTCGAACAACTTCCTCTAAATGTGTGGAGGACAAACTCTCGGCTACATTTCCATGACTGTTCCACAAAGAGCGACATCTTTGATGTTTTGTTTTTCATTAAACTCGACAATATTCCCTGAATTTTTAGCACTGGAAAATCCATACACCCGAACAGTAACCCAGCATTTTCATATATTTTTCTTCTGAAGTATGAGAATGACAATTTGTAACTGTCCACTTATTCCAAAGCCAATTCAAATGCTTGATAACTTCAGTTCACTTTGTTTTTCCACATGGTCTACAAAGGACATTCAATTAAAACATTGTTTGAAAGAACCTTTAATTTTTTAACTTAAGTGGCTGTAAGTTACACAAAAACTGTTCTCAACCACTACTTTGTGTGCTAACGGATAAGAGATACATTTGTATTCACGCATTACACGAAGGAATCGAAAAAGTCCACAGTCTACACAATTAGGAATAACAATGTTTTTCGAACTACAAATAATATGAGTCCATTTCAGTGCACTGGCTGTAAACCATTTAAATTTATCAGCTGAATTGTAACTGTTGATTTCAAATAGAAAAATTATTTATAATGAAATGCTAGATTACATACAGTAAAACATTGTCTCAAATACTTATTATCAATTATTGGCCTAATCAGCTATCAGTTACATCGGCTGAATTGAAAAATGTCAATTTTTGAGAATGACCAAACACCTTCCCAAATGATTTATTTCATAGACTACGCGAATAAACAGTGGAACGAGTACCGGAATACACACACTCACTTCTCCAGTTGCGAAACATATCTTGGATACAGTTGACAATTTTGACCTCATTAAGTCGTTCAGTAACATGTTATGGGAAGCAAAGCTCAAACTTCCGGCCATAAGCGAGAATGTGTTGATCCGTCAAAGACGGCTAGTATTGTGCGAACAAACTTTAATGACACAAGTTGCTCATCTTCCTTGGTGGCAGTCTTTTGGTCATAGATCGACCTGTTGTTACCAGGCGCTTTCGTTAAATTACTCGTTTGTTCTTGGTATGCATCTGATGAGGGAAATTAGAATATCACCGATTTTATACATAATACCAGCAGATACTTTCAATTGGCTTCTTATCATAGCCATATAAAGCCAGACGACCGAAAGTTATTAATGAAAAATACGATGATATGTTGATACAATAAGTTGACTGGGAAAATGTTTAACTCTACTATGAGGTGGTTGATAACGCAAACGACTCAGATATTCCGGTAGTCAATGCGACACAACATAAATTGTTTATGGACTGAGCAGTTGTTTTAGCACATGGAACTCCCAGAGTTTGAACGAACTAATTCAAAGAAACCCAAGCGGCATAATTGATTTCTGATATCAGAGTCTGTCGAAAGATTTCAATATATAACTCATAGTTAATTAAATTAACAATTTGGATGTAGTCAGTTGCGTGTATTTGTTAATAAAATTTATACTTTAATTCAAGAACATCATTAGTTGTTTGGTTTATATCTGAGGTTAGCTTTGTCATGGGGTTGCGGTGGTGAGCAGTTTGAGTTTTCGAACTCCACTCCAACAGAGAACACATTTAGGATTATACGTCACTCATGACTAGAAAAACCAAGTTAACTGACCGCTCGTTGGAAATAGATCAACTAAACAGCACGCTATACAGTGCTCAGAGGAATTTAGTTTCGCATGTTTACACACTATCAGGTTTCTACACAAAATACAACAGAGTACCATGAATATGAACGATCTGGTACCCTACGTATTGCTGCGTGATTTTGGTCATCTTGTCATAACAACTAAACTAACAAAGATCAATATTTCTGAAGAGATAATTTGAGATCGTACAAAATTCCCAATACGCTGCCTATCCGTTAGCAAGTATGGTGGGAATTAGGTAGCCCCAGTCCAGTCGATTGCGACAATCACATCATCCTTGCTTTTTTGCGTAACTGTGTTTAAGCAGTGTAATTTTTATATTCCCAATTGTATTTTACGTATTTCACAGCACTTTCTTCAAACTACTGGTATGTCTGCTCGGAACGTAACATATTCGTGGTGTACGGGATTCGGTGTTGATTCATTGGAAACAAAATTGTTTACAAGTTCACCCTTTCATGAAACATTTGATGGCCCTTGTATAAATCAGACTCATTAAGGGTCTCACTGTTTGAAACGGAACTGTTAACTACATCGAGTGTTGTGCGTGGTTGGCTGAAGCAAACGGTTTATTGCCAGACTCATCGGTCTTAGCAAAGTTCCGGAGCATCACTGATATGTTCCCTAGCATAATTGCACTGTCACAACTGCAAAGCCGTTCTTGCCAAGTGGGAAAAACATGAACAAGTATTTTCTTCAATTTAGAATCAAAACAAACTGCGCAGCCAAAGTCCTGGTTGTAGTGTGAATAGATGAGATTGCAGGTTTCAAATCGTACAGTCAACGCGGTACAGCAAGTCAACGATAGAACAGGACGGACAAACTACGCAATGAAATTCATACCATAGCAGTTTTAATGAGTATAACTTTGTCCCTCTTCATTTGTAAGGTTGCGTTTTTATTTGATTTGTCCTTGTCTCATCCACCGCATTGTCCTTTGAGCAACTAACTTGTGAACATAAAAGGTTGCTTCTTTTATCTACACAAAATGTAAATTTCTACATCTAGCAAAATGGTCATAGGTAAACTGATGGCATAATCATGGGAAGTCTTTTTGGCATCGGCACTCTGCTGCAGCGTCCATTAGAATTCGTTATACTGCAGGTGTAAAAGGCTTCAGACATCATTGTATTGAGAGTAAAACACCGCCAGATTAATGAATTATTGAGAGTTCTGTTTAAGGAAACCGATGATCTACCACCGTACTATCAGCGGGGGAGAGCTTCAGCCAGTAAGATGTTATTAGAGCAGAAAGAAGACATATATTGCGATATGTTAACATTTCATTTACTCTCATTAGTCGCAAATGCAAAACATGCAAGTTCTATATATCATACAAACAAAGACAGACAGGGATTCGACACGCATACACGCATACACGCACGCCAAGTATTACGTAACCACGACCATGGCAACCTGATAGGTTGCCTCAACCACTTTTGTGCACACAACGTCGGCTGGTAAGTTCCGATGAGCATCGCTTCACAGAAAGCGAGTAGCTTCGGGTTTCGATTGCACAACGGTATCCTAAATGAATTTAATGGGTCAACTTGGTGACCCGTGATAATTTTTCCTTCGCAGACTACAATTATTCTCTTGAAGATGATGGTTGCTACATTTCACATTATCGTTCTTACTGATTTACTCAAGCCCGAATCTATCGACATGAATTTAAAAGAAATATATTGTAACACAAAACGTTACTCTTCATGTTGCTCACCGTTGCAGAACGTGAAAATAACGTTTTCTTTGTGAGAATACTACGGATGCCGAAAACAATAAATTCGCTAAACTGCATACTTCTTGAGAGTATATATGAATAGCAATCAAAATTCTTCTTCCAGTTCTTCAAGTGAAAGCACTGGTCACTAAACGTAGGCTGGATTGCATTCACTTGAATTTCGGTGAAGAAAGTTTTCCGGATTTTACTTTAGACCGCGTACGAGAACAAGTGTTCACCGCACGTGATATCGTCTGGTTGATATGAAAGCAACGAGCATTTTGTGACCGTTATGGTTCATGATATGTTTACTTAAGTAGTGTATGCCTTATTTTGTTTGACATAAGAAATCTTCCATAAAATAAGTTTACGTGTTAATTTATTCAATCTTTTAAGTTGGCAATGATCGTTCTTGTTAGTTACACTGCAATATGGCATGCTGCTTACAGATAGTCGTTGATTAAAACTGACAAGAGGATTTAATGTTCCCTTCGTAGGCGATCATCAATGGGATTGACAGTATTTCGAGAACAGTGTGATTTATCTCGTTGTTGCTGAGTGAGTTCACTCACGGCTATCATAACGGTACAATGGACCAATTTGTAGAGTGTTATCAAGTTGACAGTTCATTAATGCGCATCAAAATCAATTAAATGTTTATACAACTGTTACGATCTCAGCGGTAACATCTTGCATTAACCTACATCATCTTGTTGACGGTCATTAGATTGAAATGATAATTCAGGATATACAATGCATTATACCTCTTTGTGCTTCCAGCAAATACTTACCGGTATGTATGAATTTAATACAAATCGCTTTCAATTGCAAATATCTCGTGTATACATTTGATTGCTGAGCGTTCTGTCAGAGACTTCCTGGATTATTCCATGATAAAAATGGGTTCAGAGAGTAGTCGTTTATTTACTACTGATAGGCGGCTAATCCATCATAAAGGTAGCATATATGAGAGCAATTTTTGTAGAAAGTACTTCATGCGATCTACTCTGAAGGAGCCAAATATTTGTAAAACCAACCATGAGCTTTTCAAATTGTTTGGTAATGGACCAAAGTGTAGGCATACTGCGGACAGTTTATTTTCTTGACACAAGTCTCGTAATGCGTTTCTGCTGTCCCCAGTAAAATGATGCCTACATTACTGAACAGGCTGAAATGATAACCCAATTGCTGATTTTTCTTGAAGACATTTGGTCAACTCAGCAGTCACATTTATAAAGTTTCACACCGTACACGATGATTATTATTTCGAAGAACACATAACCGTGCTGGACTCATTCGTTTGATGAAAGGGCTTTAGGACAAATTGATCAGTTTGTAACGGTTATTCCTCTTGACAGAAGATGATTGGGTCAACTTGTCTGACATGAACCAGAAGTTGTGAATGTGTATTGAAAGAAGACGAGATTATATGAGCTTTTGAATATATTACCCTCATCAATCTGTCAATCTCTAATTCCATTGAAAAAATGTTCCTTTAAGGGGCTAATTACATCCTAACACATCAGGACTAACATCTGACGGCCCTCTCTGCGAAATTACGTGTAGTTTATCAAGATTGTTTGGAGTGTGTAACTTCCTTCATTGGGAGAATTGAGTGTCGGCAGCATATTCCTACAAACAAACACTTGTGTGTGAGTGACTTTCACTGACTCAACTGATCGATGGATTGATACTCGCCGATATAATCACAGTGTCATGATAACTGTTTGCACCAGCCAGTGCGAGGTAACTGATGCTGATGCACCATCGACCCGATAGTACCAGTGAATTTAGACTCATGTACAAACAAAACGAGTTTCGTACCATCCTTTTGTCAGAATAATTGTTATCAAAAATGGAAGCCCACGTTATTCGATGATTAGAAGTTTTACAAAACTAAATTCAAGTAAAGAGACCAAACCTGGTAACTTTTTTTCTTTGACTGGCACATTTGTGTGAAATCGGACGACGACCATAAATTGGTAGATAAAACAAGTTCCTTAGGGATTAATCTAACGGGATTAAGGACTGACAAGACTTCACAAAAATCAATCTCCCTATTGGACGTCCATATGAAATAATTCTCAAAGAATGTCCCACATGGCTGTAATCCTACACAACCAAGCATATCAATTCATCAGTGTTGACACGTGTAACCGGTTGGGCCAGGAGCGTTGATTTGGAGGGCAAACGTTAGCATTGTCCACCAGGTTCCTTCCCCTCATGGCGAAGGACCAAATGTTACATTCTATAGATAAACAAAGAAGCCGCACTTCGATTACATCATCCCGGTTTGTCTTCAGAACTAGCTCGTTCATACCCTGTGGTCTTCATGGTCTAAAACGACTGTTCAGTCAGCAAAACATTTTGTGAATGTCCCAACGATCCAGTAAGATTAGCGCTGACTACTGAAGGTCTGTTTCGTTTGCGTTCTTAATCACCTTGCAACAGTGATAGTCATTTTTCTAACAAGAGTATCTTCTGCCAGTACTTTGCATTAGTAGTTCGCATTCGTTGTTAATTTCATATTATCACTAACTGGTGATACAAAGCTACTATAGTCAATCTCTTGGCAATATTTTATGATGTTATCTTGTTTACTATCTGCCGAAACAAGAGGTTAGACATACACCACCCACATTCTGACAGTTATACAACAACGGCATCAAAATGAAAGTTGGTTCGCACAATATAGTCTCAAGCAAGACGGCTACGTGTTATTAGCGTTTTAGACACCGGCTAGACAGAAGAATTCGTTACAGTATGTATCCAAAAGGAATTTTTAAATGTACAACTTGCAACATACAGTTTCAAAAAGAACAAAATGTTTAAAATTGCAGCTGAAGAGAGACAAAGTATGTGCAGTAGTTGTACAGTGTTCAAATGAACACTGCCATACAATTTACTACGCTACTATCCAATCTGATCTTACTGCTTGCGCTGTTGAAAAGTCGCCAGTAAACACAAGCAAGGACATAACGATATATTCGATCTTCAAGCAAGATATACTGTTGAGATAAATATAGCACGGTCTTCTCTTCTACTAGATGCAGCTGGTCTCATTCGTTGTAGCATGGCTCCGTCAATGAATCTCTTCGATTATCCATTTTGCATGAATATCGTACGTCTGAACACCAACTCTTCAGTAATTGCGTCCTCAGTGAAGGCCACCCAGTAGAGGGCGGTGTGATATAGGATTCTGTCGCCTATATAACCTACCCCTGTGTGCCCATGAAATGTTTTGTTCAGACTTCGAATCTGCCTTGGCCATCATTGTCATAGACAGCAATACATCAGTGGTTCACACTGATGCTTAACTGCCACACAACCACGAAGAAGAAAAAGCAAACCCTGTTTAAGAAGAGAAAAATAAACGGAAGGGGACGGGACCTAACCACTAAAAAAAATAGCTACGTCTACATTCAAACATACAACATCAAGGCGCCTACATCTTGCAAACAAACAACCGAACTGTAAGTGAAAGTAAGGCATCATCAGCAAGAAAGCTTCCTTGTGGTTTTCAATGCCCCGCGTCATTAAGTGCACTCACTTCACAGACAACTCGGTCAAACAACGACAACATTCACGCCATTGAGCTCGGTTAGCCGCCATCTCACCTAACGTCTCAAGCCACCGACTCTGTGAGTCGCGAGGTCTCCAGCCCGGAAGACAAACCCGATCTACAGTAGCCAACCCCTTCGTGAACGATTTCATTTGTCTACGCCAGGTCATCATCTGTCCACCTCGCACCTTACGCCAATCGGCCGCAGCGTCGGTAAACAGTGCTCGGTGTGGCAGACGACTAGCTGGCATCCTTAGTACTTGATCTAACCATCTAAGTCTATGTACAAGTGGCCATCCCCCACCCTGTCAGTCTATCAAGAACCAATGTTCAAGTGAGTTCTTGATGCAGTGTGACATTGGATTGACTGATCTCGATAATCTGTTGCGAGTGACTTGAACGCTCGAGTTGGGCGCAACTCAACAGCTCGGACATGAGTCCTCGTAATTCACGATATCGCTTCAGACAAGGAGAACGGTGATCGTGTGACCCACATGTGTGCTATTTAGCAGCTGGCTATCACAAACACCCGAATCCAGCTGGCTGGGAGCGACATCATGACGTAGACTCGTCCATGAAGCGGCCACCATCACTTGCCTGATTACGTGATCGTGCGACAGCACGGCATTCGTGAAGCGTATCACATGACTGATGAGCGGCGCCCAATGTGGCAAAGACCATAGGCTGATTAGAACTGAACTGTTTATCATTGTTTGCAGGCGAAGTTATTTCAGTCTGAATGCAGATTTAAAAGGTGGAACTTAAGAGGGACACAAGGCATCATACTGTCTACGAGGGATCACTGTTTTAGCGGTCGGACATAGAAACACATTCATTACATACAACTCACGCACTAAGCCGAACGCCATCCACAGCTGACCACGAACTTCGTATTTAGTTAGATTTCTGAACCGGTGTACTTGGAAAATAAGCACAATACTGGAATCTGAGCTTCCGGCGTGACCTCGTAGCTCAGCTGGTAGAGCGCTTGCCGCGTTTAGGCATGGTGTTCCTGTCGCTGGTTCGAATCCAGCCGATGTCCAGACTTTTCGCAAATGGATCTCTTCTAAATTATCAAATCTGCCAAACTACTTATCAGTAACTCGATTACTTTTAACATAACTGGGGCCGAACATTATTGAGTTATATGGTGCTATAATCGGCAAATCAGAAGCTACTTGAAATATGTGTGTCGGATAAAGATTTGGGTTAGCTAGTCCCATGCGCTGGTCTGCACGTTACCACGATAGTTGATGACCAAGTCATTATGTATACTTTTCATGTCTAGTAACATGTATAAATCATTATGTCATTATGAGATGGACATTTGTCCCGCACTTCCTGAATAATGCAGTTGTCAGCAAAGATTGTTGTAATCCGCAACGGTTGTTACGTGACACTTTCCATAGCAGAATATTTTCACTTCTTTGACTTTGAAGAAAATTACTACCAAGTTGTTTTATTACTGCGTTAGACACACAGAGCTTTCTTAAGTGTACTAAAGCGGCTAGATTCCCTGACTGCCTTACAACTAAGTCAGAATGGGATCATAATGAAAAGTGTGCAATTTATACTAAAGCTACTGTACCAATGGCCCCACGCTATCCAACGGGTCAACGACAATTCGATACCAGATTATATATACTTTATTGAAGAAAAGAATCTGTGCATAATACAGATATGAAATCGATACGAGCAAGCGAATTCCGACCAGTATTCTAAAGTGATTTTGAACTTTATTCAAAAACAGGAGTGGTTAAAATATCACACGAAATCTTCAGATTAATTGCATCACACTTGACCAAAAGGGTGTAACTTGAAGTCATAGTACCAATTGAGTTTTTCATATAAATCACTGCTTCATTTAGCATTACTCCAGGTGAACATTTTAGCGGGCTTTCCCGTATTGTTTCTGCAAAAGCACCTGTTGCAATTGGAATAACACGTCAGCTACTGCGTTGTTAGCTTCTGAACATTCACTCTGTTGACGGGCCTCAGAAACCCAGAGGGCTTGACAGTAAAGGCCCGCCAGCATCTCAAACAAATATACAATTTCACAGGTATACTATCTTCTTAGTAAAATACGAGGTGAATCAGTATAAAGCCTAATCACTGTGAGTGCAGTACGGTTCCGCATAAAAACTCCCACGGTCGATTCTGAAGTCAATATTCCATCCTTGGTAAGAATAACCTTTTTGACATCGATCTTCCACATTGAGTTCCAAGAAAAACACTAGCAAGCATTCTGCTAGAGAACTGTGAGACAGAACTCTCGGAACCAATGCATTCCTGTACATGTGATGGATTGTGTCTACACAAAAACGCGAAATCCATTCGTGATCAAATACAAGAATATCACTGTCGACGCACGTAGGGTGCATGGGCTCAAAATGTAAGGCACATGCTGCATTTGCTGATATTTTGTATATAGAAACTAACATTGTATTAGAATGAACGCTGCAAGAATTGCGCAACAAACATCAACCATCATTCCAATATGCCGGCCTATATTGCCCAGAAGGCAAATTGTGTCTATTTAATTGTTCGGTCGCCAAGCCCATTCCACTACAAACTGACTGCTAGGTTCAGCAGCTTGTCCACCTTCTTCAAAGCGTTATCGCCTCACGCAGGATATTCTTGTCTGTGCCATTCAACAAAAACCCAGCTAGTCTCCACCTCGTCACTAACGCCCATCTCACGGTCATATCCAACCGGCTGTGGGAATCAGTCGGCCACCTGCTAGTCCACCTGACCTTTGTCGACACCAGTTCTATTTGAAGAAGAGCAGTTTAATCTGCGTATAAGAAGGCTTATGAGATTATGGCGTGACCACAATCATTACGGACGATTGATTTATTTTGCGGAATCAAAGGAACTCAACGGGGTTGCATCAACCGTATCACCATCCCAGTCCGTTCTGGTGAGTAACGTTGTCAGGGCACTGGAATTGTCATTCCAGTCATTAGTTCGGAGTGTAGGTCTGGCCATGCTTGAGATTGAGTTGCTTGATGGATCGCCACAACATTTTTATAGATTTCTGAGTAAGTTCCAGAACAATGTTTCGAATAGTTTGAATGGTGATAACCGAATGCTTTGATATTAGATTTGTAGTTGCCGTGGTAGAGTGAAGGAATCTGTAGAGCATTGTATGCTCTTACCAGGATCGATTGAGTATAAAGAAGCTATAGATATATTCATAAATTGGTTTGCTCGCACACATCACATCGTTCATTCTGTAACGCATGAACGCTGAGGTAGTAGCAAGTAAGTTAATTCTGATTTGGATGGCCTAAAGCGCTCAGCCACCCAAGCGGGGGAATTAAATAGATCTACTGGTTTGATTTGTTTGGTTGAACGATTGCCCAGAGGCTTACAAAAATAATTGACTGATGTAGGTAACAATCTAATTACCTCTAGGACGGGGCTCACCCTAGCCAATCTATTAACCCTCATTGAAGAAAGAATATATGTAGCTATTAGTGAACACGGTCAACTTGTTAGGCCATCTGATCCAGAGTTCATCACTCCAAACATTTTGGATACGACTAACAACAAGTTGTCCAGATGTCATGCTAACGTGACGGCCATCAGCTCGAATGAACAGGCTGTCCGTTTTTTCCTGTGCGGAGGTGACCACGATTTCATAGATTCTATGCACATTGTTGCCCAATCGTTAGAACAACGTCGGAATAGAGTCGAACTCAGCAGACGGCGTTTTATTTGTTTCAAGCCAGTCATATGGCCAAGTCATGTAGAGTCTATAGTTAAGTGTGTGATATCTGGCTGCAACAGGCATAATCATAAATTACAGGTTCAGGTTCCCAAAAGTGACAAATGGCCGTTAAGACTTCTGTGGCGGACCTCACCTTCAGTGGATGGATCTCCTGAGATGAACAAGTTAAAGTCTATCCTAATGGTGCTGCTTCTTCCCTGTTCTGTGGACACATCAGGCTTCAGCGAGAAGCTGCCTACTATGGACAGGAGTTTATAGTCTCAACAGTATCAGCTTTGGAGAAGTTTTGTGTGGATGATTGGTCACATTCGGTCGTTACGACGAAGGAAGCCATAATTGTTGTACATGAACTTGGCATCAGGGATCTAACAGATTGCAAACATGTTCTATTCGGTAGCAATAAGCTCCGAATTAGAACAGCAGTATTGAAATCTGCAATTTACCAACCCCTTAGCGGAGTTTGTAGCTCATCACCGAAATTACATCTCGCAGCCTGAGTTAGAAGTTACGAGATAAATGGAGAAATACCTCGATTATCTATTCTCAAGGTGGTGTAAAATTTAACCTATTCGCGGTTTCGAAGTTGACAGATTGAACCCATTTAAGCGGCAGATAAGTCACAGAAGCGTATGGAATTGAAAGAGAAGGAACTGGAATCATCCATTTTTTATTAAAATGTATTTAAGCTTGTTAACAGTGAGACTGTGAAACCCAATTTCACATTTCACGTTATTCTACTCACATGTTTACAGTAGTATACTTTTTTCTTCTAATTTAACGAGACTTGTCCGTAAGCAACACGAGCTTACACACAGCCGTTTGATATGTCAACATTTAATTCATTTCCATAAACTCTATATCAGCCATAAACAATTGAAGTGTATCCGAATTTATTACTTATATATTCAGCTTCCTACCACGAGGAACCACATTTGTTTATATGTGTAACAGTAACGCACCAAATATTTTACCGCTGGAATTAACTGGACGAGTTGTCACGCTTCCGCTGCACAGTTATATGCGTTTCTAAACCTGGTAGTAAGTTACTGTAAATTTAAATGGTCTATTATTGTATTTGTAGAATCACGTTCGATAGCAATATGTATAATTACGTATAGACTTCTGCCTCATGCCTGTTGTAAGATATATATATATATA
>JTDE01005681.1:24462-39126 GCA_014338405.1 Paragonimus skrjabini miyazakii
ATACTGTATATCCCAATGTCATCCCCATGCAACACCATAGTGTCCCGTCGTTTTATCGACTGCAGCATCAAGCGTTGAAATATGAACGCTTATTCGGTTAAGTTGAAAGGTATGCAATTGAATTGGCCACTGTACATCCGGTTTCTCCAC
Source organism: Paragonimus skrjabini miyazakii (assembly GCA_014338405.1). Classification (NCBI taxonomy): domain Eukaryota; kingdom Metazoa; phylum Platyhelminthes; class Trematoda; order Plagiorchiida; family Troglotrematidae; genus Paragonimus; species Paragonimus skrjabini miyazakii. Next base: position 24,613 of record JTDE01005681.1, read on the forward strand.
AATCCGCAGAGTGAATTGAAATCTGTCAATATCCGTAGCGTAAGGACAACACTGTGAGCAAAATCGAACGTTGTAGCTCACCGAAAATATCGGCGATTGACAGTGTTAGCAAAACTGCATTCTGCGCTATTTTATACAACCGCCTAAAATGGACACAAAAGCGATGTTTCCCACTGGAATTCCCCACTTGGAGAACAAGCGAGTTGCACGGACTGTTGATCTTTTCGATGAGCTGCCATCCAACATGCTTTGTGTTTGTCCTTTCCTCCTACCCTCAGGGTGAACACTGGTTCACCTTGGTCCCTGATGTCGGAATGTTCTGGTGGTTGATATTTCATGCATAATCTAGTAGCAGAAACCGCACGGATCTTCGTCGTTCGCGAATATTCTGGCGCATTTCTAGACTTCGGACTGGAGCAAGGGGTTGTGCAAGTGGGGCTTTTGGTTTTGTGTACTTGACCGAGACCATTTTGTTGTTGTCCATAGAGTGTCGGAATGAACCGTACCTGGTTGACAAGTTCCTCAGCCTCAAGTCAGTCAGGACATATGTGGGATCGGGTAGATCGGCTCCAAGCACCGTCTGCCTAATCTCTATGGACAAGATGAAAGAATGCCTCATGATATGGTTGTCAATACGCACCCCGCATCCCTCCAGACCGGTAAGCAGTTATTATGACCCCCAACTGTGCTGATCATTACATATGTTAATTCTACGTTTTGCTTAATTCCACGAGCATTCAGCGAACGAGCCATCCCCGGATTGATCAACAACTGTCCTATTTCCATGTCAACCTAGACGCCTGTACGTGCGGCCTCCTCTCGATCGATCCCATCACTAGCTAACACACCCAACAAAAAGAACAATCATAGATTACATTCTTTCAGACCAACTAACCTACCGGGTTTTACATTTGTGCTTCCAATGTCATTTTCACAACAGCCGAAGAAGCAAACTTTTGCATGAGAATGGTTCACTTCTGCTTCCCGGACACCTCTGTACATATCAAAACCAAACTGGTCACATCAACCCCCGACGATTGTTCTCGTCAGTTTTACTGACGTATTTTCCAATCTGCGTTTCTCTTGGCCAATGCAAACGTAATCGCATAGTTCAGGGATTCTCTGTGACTGTTTTCCTTGTCCCTAACATGTTAGTGCTTGTACATGATTGTGCATTCATAGGCATACATGTTTGACTTCACCACCCGAGATGCTAACGACATGTTGTTGGCCTGTATCGATGCCTTCACTATGAGCTGGTTGCCAGGGATAGCGCAGGCTACACAGAGGAGCCAGAGTTTTCCTGCAAACTATCGGCTACGTATTGCTCAACCGTAATCCAGGTTATCTCAAACAAATAGGCCTGTGGCGAGACGTATGTTTGCTCACTGTCATTTTAGTAGCGACGATGTGCTGAATGTTTTACTGAACGACTGTGCGGCGCATGTAAATGATCAATCGATAGTTATTCACTGTGAGCTATTTGTCATGTGCAGTTCAAAATTTTGACTGATGAATATGCACCAGCAAATTTTCCCCCCTTGGAATGAAAGGCTACAATGAGCAGTTGTGCAGTCTATCAACCGACCTCCTTACATCAAATAATGGGAATCATTCACATATATGGCAATCAGGAAACTTTCTGGAATGACACAATATTTCAAAACACGTGCAACCTGTGCACTCTATCGTCTCAAGACAAACACTAGAAATATTTGACAGCATTTTGGACTGCTAGTGAATGATCCATGTATGTCAACTCACACGTAGCGCGCAGTATTTAATACTAGCCAACCACAAACCTCGATATGAATGATCCAACTACACCGTGTACAGTAGACGACTATTCTTCTTATCAGAATGAATAGTTTGCAGTCTGGTTCACGAACTAATCGTGAATACCAAATCGTTGAATAAATTATTGGATGAGTGATTGCACACTGTGTATCAATACCGTCGATTACAAGGAATACATAATGATGGTTCCAGAATGATTTTGTCAGTTATACATCACGATGGAACATTTGCAAATGTAAGTGCGATGGCGCAGTGGTCAATACATTCGGCACAACAGAACTTTGACCACTGCTTAAATGCGAGTCACATCCACTGTTCGAGTGATGGAATAGTTGGGGGTCAATTCCATGAATGTATTTCTGCTCAGAATTGTGGAATGAATTGTATATCAGGATGGTGTGTTTTACCGCAACTTGTGGAAGAGCATACTTACGTTTCGCTGCACCCATCAGATATCTTTGTTGCTCAATAAAAGTTCTATTTGGACGATAGTGAAACGACACAGCTGTATGATCATCAGAGTTGACTGAATTCGTGCACATTTCCGTGGATTCGGACAGTCCGTTAGAACAACTGACGTACATTCCGTTTTGCCATCGAATTAGCAAGCTGGTTATGAATTCAGTGAACACTGTCGATATATTCATTCGCAGGGCTATGAGTACGATAATGTTTACCAGTATCTTTGATCTATGAAAACAGACTGAGAAACACGTTTCTCGCTGCGTTTATGACTGTTGATCAATCTGAGTGGAAAGAACGAAACTTCAGAACAACATTGTGTTCTTTGTTCACATGTTCCATCGATAACAATTCTAGCCGGTTAAAATGTAACACAGACAAAACGGTTCAGGTGGATTTATCAGAATGCCATATTTGTAAAATGAAAATGGTGAGTAAACAAGCTTTTCGTTTCAGACCGCATCATCAAGGTACTTGTCGATGACCTCTGAAAAGCGAGAGAGAAAACAAATCCAACTGTTTAATGGCTGACTGGATGAGTGATCGCATTTTGTGTACCAGCACTCGCTATCAGAACCAATACATAATAATGATTTCAGGATGATTTTATCAGTTGTTTGAAGTATTGTTTTACTGTGGTTGAGCAATGGTGCGCTGGCATATTGACCAATGCAGTAGCTACACAAGAAACTTAGAGTTGAAATCCGGGTCGCGGCATGCACATCCACTCCTTGAGTGCCGAGTTACTTGAGGGGCGATTCCACAGGTGTGATTTTGTTCAAAATGACATATCGAATTTTCTGTCTGTGTGGTGTTTTGCTTCATCAAGCCAATCGTGTTGTCGGATAATAATCGATCTTTTGGAATGATACTTAATCTGCTGAACTGTGGATGAAACATTGCTGGCTCCCATTCGTGTTGTTAATGCCTGGAGTTTGCAGTACATTTACTGCGTCTCCTTTTTGGGAGATTGAGCATTCTGTTCAATATCCAAATGCAAATGTGGTTGAGCTGCTGAACATATGAACCCAATAGCATTCAGTGCGATGTTAGTGGTGCATCGCTTCTGGAGTTGAAATTCCTGTTTTGTAGAGGACATGAAGTACTGGCGAGCTATAAGGGGAGTGGAATGCGAGATCAGTTGTTCATTTTGAAACGAATGAACTGGAGTGTGCATATGAAGGCCAATGTTGTTTTCAATGGTGAGTCGGTTAATTTGTAGGTAATATCTGTTTACTAGAATGAAGTGGAAGTGCCACATTTTGAATGTACGTGTGAGAACTATCGATCATTTTCTATATTAAGACAAACCCAAAACTTAGCATTCAAAATATTGATGATGTTATTGTTTATGTGATGTGGGCCAGAGATTTTAACTGCAATAATGTTTCTGCACTGAGGTTTCTGCAATAATGTTTCTGGCCATAAGAACATTTACTCATTATTCCCGGTTATTGTTTCTTCTGACGTACTGGGCGCGGAAGCAGATCTGAGAATTGTTTCAGCAACCACAGAAGAGTTGGATCAAAAAAATCGATAACTCACATTTTCCGTCTTTGAAGTTGACTGTAGGATGATGGGAAGAGTTTTAGAGGTTTATGTACAAGAATGAAGGTGTGATGACGTTTAGACAGCTAATTCTAAACTGAAAGTTTCTAGTGTGATTAGTGGCTATGTACAAGATGATATGGTTTATCTTCTGTGTAAACTTCATGATTCTGTCTGAGGTTCATGTCCCATTTGACAGTAATAGCAGGACTAGTTAACATAGTTCGGAACTCCCGGAATGTGTTCGACGTTTAAGTTAGTTGTACCGGACTTGAATTGCTGGAACGTTTGACGGAACAGCGGTCCGAATCATTTTTGCCGCTCACAACCAATGAAGCAGTGTGTTAATTTTGAATAAAATTGACAGCAGGCTAATATTCCATCGTCCTTGCCAGGATAAATTTCGCCACGTCGTTAAATACGCATACAACTGGTTGTTTATATATCAATCCGTTGGAAATCATGTTAAGGAAAATGTCACCGTTCATAATCCTTCTCACTGCCGTTGCTGTGATTTTGCAATCAACTGTTTCAGTTCACGTCACACGGGTGAGAACTTTCGGAGAACAGTGGATTTAGCGAAACGTGATGTTCAACTGAGTCCGTCTTAAAACACCTCATGAGACTGGAAAGAAAACATTTTGTTCTGATTTCTCAGCACTCTGTTTATTCACTTCATTATCAAACGTAAAGCACACATTATCCAGATTGGGCATTAAAGTTCCAACAGAGACCATACACGTTTACAATCACAATAAGTTATGTACAACGAAAACTTTGTCAAATTTGGTAATTTGTCACAGTCACTGTTTATCTACACTGTTTAGTCTTATTTGTCAGATCTACGTGACTTATATGTTTATTGTTCACGACTGACGGATGCAAACAACAAGTAACATATCTCATTGTACGTTTACTTTCCACTTTGACGGGACACTAAGTTAGGCCAACGCTAGTACAGGACTTTGATGTAGCCACTGGACAAAATTCATCGTATATTCTTGCAGTAGAACTAGCTAGATGACATTGAAGTGGCCCGCATACATAATCACCTTCATAGGGGCACCGATTATTTGACAATCTCTTACGTCGAATTTCCATATAACCGGATTGTTTGGATTATCCAACAAACTGTAAAGGTTTACCAATCGTCTGTAGACTGGGCCCTATAAAATTCGGATTTTTTTGAGTTGTACGGTTAACGCAAATGCAGGTGATTTGAGCAGACGATGTGTACACTAAACTTTGTATATTAGAATGTCATCGAGATAGGGCCGAACAGGATATCCACGGTTATCGCATCTATTTTTCTGTCAAGTAAAGTACGATAGAAATGACACGTGATGAAAAGTATTTATGACTGTTTCAGTATTTTTTCAGATATTCCAACTTCTGGTTGATGTTGCCAAACAAATCAAAGTACCAAACAGATGCATCCGTTCTAAAGGGACAGAACTAAGAAATTATTTTAAAGATGTTTATCAGTAGGTCTGTGTGAAATGACATCAGTTGTTTCGTTGTTTCATCGGGTAGTTGACTAGCTAGCTGTGTATGCTCATCTTCTAATCCACCCGAAACGTAACTGTAACAATTGGTGTACCAAGATTACTTGCAATGCAAGTCAACCCGAGATTACTTATATTTCCTACACATTAAAGACAAACTAATGTTTTATTCAGAAATTACTCTGCGTGATTCAATATCACATTTCACCGCATTTCTCACCAAAACAAAGTTCTCCGGCTAATTTGACTAATTATTGGTAGAAATATACGAAAATAAAAAAATTGAGTGAAAGTGAGGAATTATCCAATGAGCACTGAAGAGAACATTTAGTAACGACATCAAGAACAACTGTTTTCGATAATTCATTCGCAAATCAGTACAATTATATCGGTTTCGTCAAGATGTTATAAGTCAATGCGCAAAAAATAGGAGCTGACTGTTCTCGAGTGACAATAAAAGCTAGTATTAGACTACATACATGATGATTGGTTAGGCCCAAACCAGACTTTGACTCAATGTTACGTCACACGTACAGGGTCGAATGTTTGTTTGTGGTTAGATTGGATGTGATTGATCTGTGGCCAAGAAAGTTGTAAGGACTGAACAAATTTCCTTAGAGAACACAGGTTAAGTTTGCGTAATCTAAAAGTAATCGAGTCGGCATTCGCCATAATGCGCTGACGGTCTGTTTTTGGCTGGGTGTTGGCAACTCTGCAAAAAACCCGGAATGCCTTGCTGATTTATATGCGATGTTTAGTGTCAGCTAGTGAGGGCCCGTTTATTTTGGTTCGACCAACATTTTTTCTGCACAGAATATTCTGATCCCAGCTGCGCAGTTATTGAGTTGGTCCCAAACACACAATGTAATCAGTTTTTATTGACTCAAACCACATAGAATTAATTGTTGTAAATCGCTGCCCTCCTTTCGATTCTGCTATTTAAAATAGGTATTGTAAATGTTGTTCGAGTGGTTTTTTACCAAAAAACTGATAAAAATGATTTTGCTTTCAAAAAACAAACAAGTACAAATTCGACACAACTCATTTCATTCATCAAACCCTATTTTCCATAGTTGTACGCACCAAACTACCTTGCAACCTGTGGCTGTAGTGTCTAAACAGTTACAGACAAATGAATGTGCAGTTGAAAAAGACAACGTTCTAATGGAATGAAGGCCATGCATACACTTTAGATATTACATCGCTTATAAAGCATTTGCCACACGAAGGATCTAACTAAACAATCTAGCACTTGAATGTGCACTGTTGATATATCTTTTAATCCATTCTCATGAATAACATGCCCAGCCGCCTAAAAGCTTCGGCCAATAGCACGTGCAGACAGCAATTGGCAATCTGATCTAATGTTACCGTTGACATCAACATCTTTGTTTCCCACTGGTTGCTGTTCACCTTCCTATTGTTCACTCATGTCTATCGTTAATACATTGGATATTGATAGTTATTTTAAGCGGTGAAGAACTGACATTATTTTTTAGTGAGCCTAGCTCTTGGTTCGTCACAGTTCCCTGTAGAGAATAACGGTCGTGTGGTCCACGTGTAAACTATAACAATAGCACCATTTCTGTCTCCAAGTAAAACGAATACAAAATTGCTTGTCTCCAACATATTCCTTCTCATATGAATGTACTGATGTGTGCAGCTGTATAAAACCTATTTTTGTTACATTCTTCCGGTGGAATTTTTGTTGCTGCAGTCTTTTTATATTTTTTTCCCGAGAGCTGAGTCGTACGTGTTTATATCCGTTTGCATCCCGTATGAGCGCACCGATACAACTATATTGGGATTTCGAGTGGTATGAGGCCTCTGTTATCTGCTCTAGTATGTCACATGCCAACATTTTCGTTTCTGATGATCTAACAGTGAAGCGTGCAGTTCAAGCGGAATGTGAAGTATCTGATGAGCAGCGGTTGATAAACTGTGGAATTGTAGTCGAATGAGCACAAATTGAACGTACTAGGAGAGGTAGCTTTCATTACCCAGGCAGCATCACAACCTCAGCAGGTAGGATGTAACTAGCTATTTCGCCTTCGATAGAGTGGATAATTCCACTCTTACATAGCTGATACAATATATGACATCGTGAATCATTTATAAAATAAGTTTAATGAGAAACTTACATAATGTGATTGCTTCGGGTGTTAGTTTGACTGAAAAGAGTATTAAGTCCTTACACTATTCAGCCGCAGCGATCATTGAAACGTAGTATAAAGGAAGTAAACTACTTCAATCGTACACTGTGCAATATTGATGAATTTTGGGAGTTTAACGCAGAAGCTCTAAACAGCAGCTGTTGTTTGGATTTAACCTTAAGCGGCCGTTTATGATTACTGGAAATTGATTGGGGTTTCAAATGCCGGAAGTCGGTCGTACGTAATGTGAGGTACGTAGCATGGTGGACAACAAGATTACCGTATGAGAAAGTTGCTAGCATTGAAATCGAGACCGTGCACTTATTGTTGATTATCATTACGGTATTGCATACCAATTGTGTATGATTAACTTTGACGGCTGTTTGGTTCAATGAATTAACCAACGAATGAGTTCAATAAATATATAAACCGAATTGTATTGAAATTTTACAGTAGAACATTTAAAAAATATTTGTTTCAAGCCATCGCCTAGTTGATTGTGATATAAAAGACTGTAAATGTTCGGTAGTGAGCAAAGCATATCTGTTTGTAGGTGTCTGCTTTCAGTTTCAGTGAATATTCGAGATATTGTTGGTTATTTCGAGAGGTAATACTAAACTTGGGGGAAGCAAGTAAGGACGTGTTGCAATGTAAGACGAACGAGGAAACAGTAAATCTCACAATGTACGCCAATTAACTGCTATCTTCGAAATAAATTCCTAGATAACATAACAGACCCTGCAATAGGACAGATGATTGAAATAAGCTGTAAATATAAGGGGTCGGCTGCATTAATACACCAATCTAAACGACTGCATATGTAGCCTCGCCTGTTCGGATGAGGTGCAGCTTTGTTACACAGTTCTCATTCATCTGTTATCTAAACTCGTAATTGTCGCTCACCCACAGCGAACACTTTGAAAAGGTTCTAGAGACCTAGTAGCGTGTTTGACATCCGTGTTGTTTTGAAAGCACTTTTTTACATTAACACTTGGCACAAGATCAGTAATTAATAACACGGTGGCAAACAAGCGGTGTAACTGTAGATCCTGTAGATCAGTTTCTTACACTCCGCTAGGATATAATTTCCATGAGCCGAATTCAGATTTTTCCAGTTTGTATCTATCATCCCAATCAATTCTGTGGACAAAATGTACGATACCATATTCGCCTGATCACAACCACAGATACAGTGAGCATTTCGTTATTCATGGAGATTTTAATGCATTTTTCTGTTATCTGTAGATAAATATTGCTGTGTTACAGACTTCAAAAACAACCAGTTCCTGCTAATAACTTTATAAGTTGTTGTCGACACTATCACATTTACAACAAACCGACTGCGCGTTGTATACCTCTCTAATCCGGGACCAGAGTTAACAGACCAGCGTTTCACATTTTGGTTCATATAGATACTTACGTATCCAACTTTGGTCTACAGTTGACGTTGCGTCATCATCTTAACGGCGTACGGTTAGTCTTGTGAATCTGAACAAAATGACGCCCACATACTGAATGAACTAATAGGGAGACCATGGTGGTTGTTCATACACGGAATGACTTTTCGATCAACTGTCGCTTTGGATGCGCCTGCTTGCGATCTAAGCCAAGTTATGTATTGAATGAGGCTAACTACCACGAATTGGGCAAACAGTAGGACATTTATTTTGCAAGATACCAACAAGGATTTCTGAACCCAATGTTATGAGTAGAAAACTACTTCTTAACCATGGCGGTGAGCAAGCTGGTCTCACAAATATGCCATATTTCTAGGTTGCATTATAAAGGTCGGCATGATGGTACAATTTTAGGAATGAAACAACATATTTTCAGCGATTAGTATCGAACTTCATTAACACAAACTTACAAACGGGTGAGTCTTTTGTCTCTTTAAAATACGCAGCTGAAGCATCCTCTTTGAACTGATTGGTACAAAAGTAGAGAGGAACAAGCGAACCTCAAATGAAGCGAACAATGGCGAATGTTTAGACAGGGTGCATAGTGAACATATCTGTGCAAAATGGACCAACACCGGTGAAATAACTCTAAGATCTTCAGCGTTACATATGTCAACGTTAATTTTAACAGCTGATCCATACAGGTTTTCAACGTTCTAGTCGAAGATGTTTGTTCGACTCACAAACATACTTTCAAAAGGTTCATCACGATTCCGCGGCTTCAACATGCGTGCGTGCATGCTTCCTAGTTAGCCACACATATGAATTGACACATTTAAACGACTTTTGCAGACATGAGGATTTTATGGATGAGGGTGCACGCTTTTTGTATTTAAAACTGTCATTGTACTGTTGACTGCATGACAATATCTGTTACGACTCGCCATCTGGGTTTGGCAGCCTTCCTAAAATGGAAACCGAAAATTCGAACACACAATAGCTGACCCCACAGTGGTGTGAAGTAAATTGGTAAATATTTAGTTTTAATCTGGTCAGTAAAATTACACTGTAAAACGCCTGTTAATTATTTCGTTAAAATTGTATTGTTAACCACTGTGACCATTCTGCAGTGTTCTGTCGTGTGATTGCAACCACCTCGTTTTTCGGATGTTTGAATCAAGCAAGAGTTTGTTGAGATTATAGTTCTAGTTTACCGATATTTCATCTTATCCAGAACTTTCACTTGGATCCGCAATTCTGAACGTTTCCCCGTTCCGACTTCACCCCGTTGAAATTATTTTGTTCAGGAAAAACAGAAGCAAAGATTAGTTTGAACCATCAACGTCTTGTTGTCAGATTTTGACGGATGTTTACCAAACTACGGAGTTTTCTATTTACGGTGACAAAATGTGTTAAATTGTTGCAATTTTTAACTGTTTGAGAGCACGGTAGGACACGCTTTGACTGTAATTTCTATTGCAGCAAAACCACTTGCTATGATTACATTTTAAGACTTGGCTACTGAAGTTGAGGTGATCGTAGAATAAGACGATACAGTAGGTCTGTCGCATGACCGAGCTGCAGCAGTTGCTTCTGGAATGTGCTCGTCCATAAGGACATCTGTAAGCAAGTCCAACAGTGTGTACTAGTTCAACAACCTAACAAAACATTAACTGTATTAGCTGACACGGTTGCAAATGAACATTTCAAATGTAGTATAAATTTACCATAAAACATAGGTATCTCTACAACAAAAGCATTGGGTGGACGCTCATGTATGGAAGTGGTGAATATTACGTATGAACAAACTGCATATTGCCGGAGTGTGAGAAATATATACGGGAAGAATGGGCATGGGCACCCAGGGGTTGCAGTGTTCCGTTAACAGACAAGTTGAACTGTTGCGCTTAATCTAGTAAGCAATAAGTTCACAGGCAACAAAACGATTCAGAACGATTCAGAAAAACTAAGGTGTAGTGAACAATTTCGCTTATGGTTTTTCATCCTCACGCTGAGCGCATTGGGGTTATAACGCAGTTTTACAAAGGATTCCTCATGACGACAAGCAAAAAATGGATGGTTAATGAATGCAATATTCTAGCCGAAATTAGATTCTCAGATGTAGTCGATAAAACACGTTGCGCCCACAAACTACGTGCTAATTTTACTTCCAATTGGTATTTTTACCCGTGCCTTACTTCGTAGTCTCGGTCTATGTTCATTTATTCACTCTTTCTTATGTGACCAACCGTGTAGAGGGCACCGGTCCATGAACAACAACAAACCCAGCTCAACAGCAGAATAATAAAACCACTAATCAGTGCTCTAATAGATTCTAATCAGTCCATCAGTTTGATGAAAGCCTCTGGCTCAATCGAGCGAGTTACGGTCACCTAGCCAGCGGGATTGAAGTGCAAGTTTGTGTTAACAACTAAATTCATTAGAATTCATCTGTAAAACCCACCTCTGTGAGACAAGATAAACGTATAGTTCTGGCTTTGAAAATATCTTAGACTCTGCAAGTCTGCGAAAACTTTCTGCTCACGTGAAGTCGTGATGACAGGTAAACATTGATGTGACTGACTTCATTAACCGTCCGTTCATTGCTTACCCACTTAACGATTTTTCCGCAAAAATTGTGGTATTTATATAATGTAATTGGCTCAGTGATGAATAACTGAAAATGTGTTTGTTCGTTACATTGTATTTTTAACATTCCACTTTGCTCACGCTGATAGGCGGTTCAAAACCTGTATAACGTGTACTTGTGTCATACATGAAACAATCGATTAGTGCTTTATATATATATGAGTATATGTGTATACTTACACATATATATGTATGTTTTACCTATTTTTTTTGCATACGTTTTCACCGTTGGTAAGTCAATAACAGTAGTCCAAGCTTTAATTTTGTTTACACCGGTTTTTACGCAGTTATATATTTCCGATATGAATGACTTTAGACCGGATGCTTTCATGGAAAACAATATTAGTTTGAAAGCGTTTCTTATATTGTTAAATGTTTTCTTAATCTGTTAACTTGGCAATACGGTTTTACATCAATAAGCTCACCTACGATCACAAAATAGAGGCATCATTCATCTGACTTCAACATGGTAAATTAAACAGTAATCCTCACGTGTATTTTCCCATTTCCATACCATCGTATCTCGAGACTACCACGTGGGAATATATTGTGTCATAAAACGTATTGTGACAGACACTTCACAGGAATGGTCATATGAATATGCACAACGAACTATTACTTACGCTCTTCTCCATTAGGCCTTGAAATGATTAAGTAGAGCGAAAAGCAGAAATATCAGTTGCAGCAAAACGTCTTTTGTTCATGAAATCACATATTCATGCACAAAAAGCAAACGTGCAGCGTTCAAATGCGTCAACAATCTACGTCACTTTCACAACCTGTAGTTGTAATCTAAAGATCAAACATGTGGTGAACCATATTCTTAGCCTAGTGTTGTATGTGCTGTTGTGTTTAGTGAAGAAGGCATGGAATTACCCTGATTTTACAAATTAAATGGTTGGCACTGTGCGTCATTAGTACCGGTTTGGTAAAAGTCCGCTAACTTCTGGAACTTATTCCCCATGTGTCACCTTTGTTTTGTAAGCTTCCGATTCGATTCATCCATAATAATGTGTTTTATTCCTTCTCCTGTTCGCGCTAAATAAATGTAAGTTCCGGCGGTAGTTTGATCACCGTCATTGTAAAGCATGTTGCCTGATGAAACACGACGGTCATGTGAGCTCTGCTTCGACCTTGTCGCTATGAGCTGGTCATGACACGACTTGTGCTTTAGCAAATTTCGATGCATCTCTGTTGGTGTTCACTGCAGATAAGTTAACTTAACAAAATTCAAAACTTCAAAACAATCACGAAAGTTTAAATTCAAGAGCTAAATCGGTTGTTACCATGGTTGTATGAACGTCACAAACAGCCATTTTTGTACGCAGAAAATGGAGACGATGGTGTTATCTTTCTGTTAACTGTGGATTGGGAATCATTTTGCACATTACCCCTGTTGGACCTTCTTTTAAAATAATTCTTTTCGTATAACCGTTGCCTAATAAAGTTTGCTGTATGTCATGTAGTTCATGATAGTGTGCGCACCAGTTCACTTTTATGCACCATTGACCGTTCCATGCATTCTTTCAATTTACCGCACGCTGAACGGATCCATCCATTCTCTCAGTTATGCTGATGTCCAAAATCGACGGCCAGCCCATCTCATTCTCAAAAGTGCAATGAACATTCGAATTTGAACAGTTCATTTGACTTTGCAAATCTGTTGGCTTGCACCTGATTATTTTTGACTATAATTTTGTCACCAACACATTGTCTAGAAAGGACCAAACTTTCCATTTCTTTTATACTTTTAGTACAAAGCTGGACAAGTTGGACTGCTTGTCGCGGCTTCATCAATCTAAAGATGAGCTTTGCCTAGAAAGTAGAAGTTTACGTCATGTATACGGGATCAAACTGGACGTTCTTACACATTGCTTTCTTTGCCGGTGTATTAGACTTGACGAGATTTTTGACAGCGCGGTTAGGTGGAGTCTTTCACCCAGGCAATACCTTGTCATATCGGTTTCCGTAATTTCGCCAACCATTTGGCAAGTTTGTGATGTGGAGTGTTGGATATGTCTAATATTGATAATAACGGGATTCCAGATTTGTGCGCTTTGGGAATTTATCTGACAATTTTGACTTTCACATAAACGGTCACACAATAAAGCATCTTAACAGCAAACAGCCGGAAGTGATCAGCGTCAACGACCACCAAACCTTACTTGCAAACGCAATATGTGATTGACACATCAAAATCGTTTCGTGTTCTGTCCTCCACTTGAAACAAACGTTTGTTACCGTATGGCGAAACCACTGTAATCAGGCACCCCCATCCTATGTTTGCGTACAAACTAACAGTGTGTGACTTTGATACTACTAAGGAAAAGCTTAGTTAAGCATTATTTTGATAGCGTTAGACCAACTACGCAATACATAAAGGGTGAAACAGATAAACGTGCCTATCATCAAAATCAATGATTGATGTTCAAATATGTTAGATCGAGCATTTGGTATGATCCACACCGTCATCACAAATGTCAAAAGTTGACATATTTTTTGTACGATTTGTCTCAGGCATCAGGCGAGTTCGATAAACGTATTAAATTTTCTTGTTTATGCCGATGTAACGATAGGGCTTAGCACTACTGAACAGAAATTCAGTGGTGATCCTATCACTCTGGCCGAATTGGCTGGTCACATGGAACACCTCGATAAATATCCACACGGAGTGTTCCATCGGTAAGATCACATTGCTGCAGAATACTGCATGATCATATGCTGAACGTAAGACATGGTTGTCTTGCTTTGTTCACACAATATACGCAGTTTGACGTGCTCAGTGCATTCAGTCTACTTTCGGTCGCATAGTGTCATGATTTTATGTGTTGTCAGCCGCTATAGCCAGATCGTGTATGATAAAGGAAGAGATAAATTGGCCCAAGGGTCTATGCTGTGTTACTCACCATTTCGTGACAATACAGCTGTAACAAATGAAGTATTACTGATGAGTAGTCGGGGATTTGGTTAATTTCAAGTTGAACATCACCCACAATTGATCGC
>JTDE01005682.1:32108-51031 GCA_014338405.1 Paragonimus skrjabini miyazakii
TTAGCTAACCCATCAACTTTTGCATGTTCCTTCCTTCGTCTTCTTGAACATTCTAAACGATTTCCGGTTACTGATTTTTTTTCTTCCGCGTTCCCCCTCCGTCCATTGGCTGTGTCCCCTTTTACAAACTGTCAGTTTTCTGCAACCCATCCCACTAGTAACGGGGACATCTAATCCAGTTTAAACCCTGACAGCAGTGTCATCATTTAACTCGGTGGCCACAACTGGTGAAATATTGTGATTTTTTTGCCTCCTTGCCATTTTTACCCCGGTCTCCATTGGAGATTTTCACCTGTTAAACAATCCTTCATTGGTATGTCGGTCACTGGGTTCATTTTTTCTCGCTTCCAGTGTGGTGCTTTCTACTTTGCTGGGCACAGTACGCGATGGGCTACTTCCAGAGACCACATCCTGGTTCAATCCCATGCCCACAAAAGAAAGACTATTGTGGAATTTGAGTATACATGACCCTCAGGATCACAATCACTCTTTATGAACCACATACATATCATAAGCTCACTTCGAAAGCTTGCAATCCCGACGACGGAACCACTTCGCACACACATTACACTGTACAATCTCACCACCAGTCTCCAAGTAACACTTGCTATCGCCACAACCACCGCCCTTAAGGATGACCACCTGGATGACTTTTCCTGGACCCGTGCGAATAATTCCAATCAGATTCCATTGCTACTACTACTACTAGTTAAAGAAGATAGTTGACAAAAAATGAATGACTGAATTAGGGAGGAAAAACCGAGCATATTGGCTTAGATGTAGCTCACCTGGACAGTAAGTCGTCACACAGCACTTTAGATAATCCCCACTCCTTCCGCTTTCTCTTCTGGCGCCCACAAGCTTCCACGGATGCTCAAAATACATTGTATCAATATTCGAACTTTCGTCCGTTATAGGGCAAACGCTACTTGGAACTGGATAACGCCTTCTACGCAGCAGTTTATTTCCTTAGGTGTGAATCTGTGACCTGTTAATTCTTTGTTCTGAAGCATCACCAACAGACATGCTAGAGGAATCGTACCTGCATGGCGTGTAATTATGTACACTTCGAAAAGGTCCATTTTAACCCTCTGGTGCTGGAATTAGAATGGGTTCAACGATCTTAGTTTGACTTGGTAACTTGGGCCCCTCATACCCCAAAAAGTGCGTGTGGCCATCTTTTGTACTTTTCCAAGAACAGCAATGTCCTTTGTGAGATATGCTGACCGAGCTTGGGTACAATATTCCAAGTGGGGGCGGACTGTAGCCGAATAAATTTCGATGAACACTGTTGGACGTGGGTTGGTGGTCGAGGATTTCAGTCGACATAGCGCTTGCCGTGTTTTGTCGCAGCTGTGGCAAATGAAGCGGATGAAGTAAGCCTACTAGTGACTGTTTCGTTGCCAATTCCATTGTCTGTTCATGTGCAACCTTTAGACATCTGTCAGTTGACTGAAGAGCGTTAACAAGGGTATGGCCTTTTAGGACATTCAGCCGTGAATCTCACTTTAATGTATATTTGCAAAATTTCTGAATGTTCTCCTGGAAGGCATTTGAGTACGCCAAGCTTCCCGCCAGCTTCACATCATCTACATACAAGCAACATGGGCTGACTGGGTTGTCAGTCAAGTCATTTATGTATACCGGGACTAGAGGGGCTACAAATGAACCTTGTGGTACGCCTCTTAACGGGGAACTTCCATCCGACCATACTCTCTCAACTCACCTCACAAAACTTCCCAGCTGGAAACGCCTGGATCCACCTACAAGTTGTAGGGGATAATCCGCCTTCTCTTGGCTCCCAACCCAATAGCTTGTGGCTGACGAAATCCAAGGTTTCCCGGAAGTCTGGATACCTCAACTCGGTTACATCTGCTGTATCCACCTTCTCCGTGAGAGTGTCTAAAACGTCGGCAAAACAAAACCTATCTCCTGAAGCCATGCTGAAGAGCACTGAAAAATTTCTGCTGACAGAAGAGCCTGCAGATCCCCACTCGTAATATATGCTCGTGAATTCTGCTGATCACACGGGTCAGACCTATTAACCAGTGATTTCCGACAACCAACCGATTACCACCTTTGAGGATGATAATTATGGTGGTTTTGTCCAACCCCTCACAACTACTCCTGTTTTCAATGAAATCAAACATTCGAGAGAAAGACGTGGACAGCATTCTGGCCATAGGTTTTATGAAGGCCTGGTAAATGTACTCCGGCCCTGCGGATTTTTTACTGCTTAGCCGGGATATCGCTCGCTCAACTTTGTACGGCATAAGGTCCTGATCCACCATGGTCGCGCACGTGGTGTTACGGCAGGGCTCAAATATTCCACTGACCGAACCACAGACAGTTTGAAACGGCACCATAAACGCGTCCGCCATGCCCTTGTCAGTCGATATAATCTCCCCGTTTTATGAAAGTGTGGTCCCATGTCCCTTCCCTAGAGGGGGGCTGGACTGAGCATAGTTGTTAAGCTCCTAGGGTTCTGTTTAATGTCACGTGATAGGTCGAGCTCATAGACCAGACGAGCATCCATTGCCGCCTTGACTGTTTCGATTCGAGCTCTACTGTAGATCATGGAGCTTTTGAGCTCCTTCTGCTGAGCATGTGCTATTCAAGCTACATTTTTAAGTTGAAACTCACTCTTGACTCTGGGGCAAACAAATAGCTTCCACCCTCTTCCTCTGACTTGGTTCCGAGTGGCGTTCCTATCTCTAAGTTTTTAACGTAGTTTGTTAATAAACTATCAACGTCCTTCATGGAATGATGGGTTCCATAGTAGTCCGTCAGCTCTCATTATCACTTTTTATGGTCAGGTTGGTGACAAAGCTACGGCTTGTGTACTCGTCTTACAAAGAGAGAACATTTGAACAAGAAATAAACCACCGTGTGTTCACTCATTCCGAGTGGTTCTGCAAGCGATACGTCTGTAATGTCGCTGCTGTGACGAGTTACGATTAACTCTATCGTTGAAGTTATATGACCAGGTCGGGATCTCTAGACTTCACTAACATGTGTGAAATCGTTGATAAAGTTAAACAATTTGTGATTGAAGCCTCTCCAATCAACAGACCGTTGTAACCAGCTGGCTTCAAAAGAACTAAAATCTCCCAGAATGAGCAGGCGGTGGTCTCATCGACGAACCGAATGGAATGAGGTCAGAAATGTTTCGTCTCCTTTCAGTGTGGCGTCTGAACTTCGATAAGCCCCAAAGACCATTAACGAGGATTCATATAAGTAAGACTGGCGGCTGTTTGAATACTAACACAATTGCAGTTACAGTTTACGGATGACTGCCTTATAGAATTTCTGATCGACAAACAGCAACCACCTCCAGTGACATTGCCACGGTCATTGCGATACCATTAGAACCCACGCGCCCAATCCCATAAACCAATTTCTTCTTTACGTTATGTTACTGTGAGCAAGCAAATGTCTGCAAAGTTACTCGCTGTTTGCAGCTTGTCACTTTTGTTAAGGAAACGACATACTCGCCTCAACGTGCTCTTCAGCTCCAGCGATCTGTCTTTCTTACTACTCCGTAGTTTAGTCACATCTAATCCCTCGGAGGGTGCTAACTACATTGATGTAAACCAATTTTTTTCTAGGTGGTTGCCTCTCCTAGACCGTCACATGGTCAACTTGTTACCTTGGTGTTGTGATTTGGTTTCTGACCCATGTTTGTGCCGAGACACTCATTTAGATTTTTGGTGCAGCTAACATCGTCAAATATGAATCAGATATGTGATGCATGTCTGTGTCTCCTGCGACACGTATGCCTGGCATTTTCTGAGCTGTCGCGTCAGTCTTTGTTAGCATCATATCACGAACGTCGCGGTCTCGAAATTTGACCAGTAGTGGTCTGGAATGATTCGTTTGTGTACTAGGTCATGTTCACCCATGGGGTATGTTCGCCCGGCGCCATCTCGTCGCTGCGAGTAGTCCACAGTTTTGCAGAACACACAGAGCTAATTGTCTTTCCGAATGTCTGTGTTTAGAATCTTGCGTGACCGGTGCGGGCAGTTGATAATTATGTTCTTATCCCTTTTTAGAGCGGCCTCATAGAAACTTTTGTATTCGTCCAACTGCACTGATTTGTTTCAGTAGAATGGCCGTAGCGTTACGTAGATGGGCCTCGTGTTGTACTACCAGTGCGAGAACCGTACCTATGATTGTCGGGCTACTTGGACTTTGGTGCACACGATTATTTATGAGTGTCATGCAATCTTCCTTCATTCGTTTACTTGGCGTCCAAACCTGTGGTTTTCCTGGTCATGTGGCCTTGCCAGTTGTTAACCTGAGCAGCCCCATCACCTTTTTGGAGATTTGGTAAACCGAAACGTGGGCGTCTCGCCGTTGAAATAATTGGCGTTGACCGAACAAGTTGACTGCCTCTCAGTGTGGGGGTACAGGTGTCTTGCCATCCGAATGCGTCTGACTTCCTTGAGGTCCCGTACTGTTTAGTCATTGTTTTTGCGGGAGCCGAAAGTCGAGTTCTGTTGGTGGTTGTACTTGAGGGACGGGCGCCGAAAGTCCCGCAGCGTGAAACATCTATTGCGGATTCTGGCCCGTCTGGTAGACTGATTAAGTTCTTTCCTCCGGCTTTGCATTCTGCACAGACCCAGCACAAGTCAGATTATTTGCCATGCAGTTTGCATAGCTCTGCGCTCATGCGTGCACACGAGTGATGACGCCATTTATCGCATATGTCACACCTCGTCTGAGGGAGTTTTTTGGCACAGTGCGTGTTAAAGCATAGATGGACTTGGCGCATATGGTCTAATCTATAATCGGTTAATCGGGAGTACGTGACAAACAAGAATAATTCGTGGCCTGAATCGTTTGCCATCTGCTTGCAAACTGTATTAACCAAATGCGAAAAGCCTACTGAAACTGATAACAAAACATAGGAAGCTACCTATCATCAACTTAGACCCGCCAGCTTGGTCGAAATATCCACACCAAGAGTGTCGAATTTAGCCTTAGTGAGTCATAACTTTGGTTATTAATCCTACCGCTTGTGTTTAATAAGGTCGCAACCGAAGATGGCAACTTTTAATCAGTGAGGAGAGTCAAGAATGTATCTGTAGTGACCAGCAATCGTGTAGCTTCTATAAGGATCTTGACTGCAACAGTGTCTTCCCACTAGTCTGTTCACTACGCCTGATTCTGTGTGCACCTGCGATAAGAGGCCCGATGCGAACTAAATGCTACTTTCTTCAATAGTGCGACTAATCGCACGAAGCGAATACTTGCCCTTTTCCTAACGACTCAGTTGCTACTCCGTTCTTCAAGGTAGTTTCACCCTAACCTTTTTGAGCGTTGTTTAACGCATTCGAAGGTTTCACGCAATTTTCGCTTGACGCGTGGTTGAGTGCTGCGGAGTGGGCTGTAGCTCATTTCGCGTTTCTTTTCTTTCTCCTCTTGGTTGCTGCCGTTGTTCCCAGTCTAGGCTATCTACTCACCATATTTACAAGCACTGCTGGAAATATACGGTTGAACTCTAATCCTCATTGCGTTCTCCAGTTCGATGCCTGATGGGACTGCGTTTCAATTGCTCTTCAAGAAGCGTGTATTAAATTGTTAGTGTACGAGGGTCTAGCGCATATCCACTTGTCCATTACATACCTCAAACAATAAGCGTATTCCAGACACGCATAAGGGAGAGAGCGAACAAACAACAAGCTTCCATCAAACAGACCTACAACGGTCAGACCAGAAACATACAACCTGAGATTAACCGGATGATTCACTTCCTACCTGAGTAGCTGACAGTTCAGTTCAGTTCAGTCCGAATTCGAGAACATGAGGCTAGTAGCCAGTGACGAACGAAAGAGAAAACCTTCTCTTCCTTAGTGTTTTAACATCTTAGGTAATAATTTAGAAGAAACAGTTTATTAAATAGACAACCAGTGTAAACCCGATTGAGTCCTCATCCGAACCACAAACAGTCTCGTGGAAAGTGGTATGCAGAAGGGTACTCAAGGTTAAGGTTATGAAAGGAATTGATATTGAAATTATTTTTAACAAATATGGTAAGCACATGTTAGCAGACAGGATGAGAGCCAATGATAATGCCACCATGGTTTATTTCAGGTACCAAAATAACGGTGTGAACTTCCTGGTTATGAGAACAGAAAGATGATCAAGTGGATATTGATAAGTAAACGAGGAAGTACCACGCGACATTTATATGGCTGTGAGCGAAGTAGAACTGAGAAGCAGAGCAAAGATGTGGGCAGAGGAAAATGGATGGCTTCCATCTACTTAAGTGGACTTCGGTGACCTCACTATCGCTGCAGATTCTGGAGTACTGTCAAGCAGCATGTCACAAGGTTAGGCTTAAGGTCAGTAGACATGGTAGTCAAAGCCAACTCGAGGGGCGGTTCGTTCCACTTATCCACAAACGCATAAGATAGTGAAGTACTTTAGACATTAGAGAAAATCTGTAGTCCTCTGGTGTGATTTCTCAAAGTCTACAAGAGTTGAAAATGGTCAATTGGGCGAGAAAAGAGATTTTTCACATTCTTTGTGAAATACTACAATGCATATTTCGGGACAAATATGAAAGTTTTATCAAGTGAAATAGTCGTGTCTCAATGGGAAATACCGGTCATACCTAAAAATTATTCATAATCGCACTTCCGTTGAGGAAGTGTTTTGCCTTTTTCAGATGCAAGCATCATCTTGGCCTTCGTCAACGATTTTGTGTTCTGAAATTCTTACATCGTAATTTTCACGGTGGAATACATGTTACTACCCTGTAGAAACGCACAAGGTTACATGGTTCGGGAGATATAAATGAGTATGATTTCCGACCACATTACTTTTACATTGCGCTTCACACTGAATATCAAAATTGGTTCCAGTGAAACCCACGCCACCGTGATTCTGGGTGAGTTATATATTTGAAGCAGGAGCGCCATGCAAGTCACACCACTGGTCAACAATGTGGCCTGATGTTAGTGATAATTCAGCAATAGATGACCGTACCACCACTCGAAAGTATACCGTTCACCCTGTTTGTACTTCATGTTTAGAACGTCAGCTACCAGCCCTCGTGCCAAAGGGATGCGCGATGATGGAACTTGCATGTTGACTGCAGCGGAAAGATAGTACTCATTCCATCGTTGAAGTGGATAATGCACTGATGGCGAAAAGTAAGTACCATCATGGGTGTCACATCCCGATTGCGTGGGTAGTTGTGCATCCAGCAGTGCCAGAGGACTTGCGATGACTGCGTGCCAAATGTACGAGCTTCCAGGACGACGTTGGGCAACGCGTAGCAAGCAACCAACGATCTCAAGTGGTCAAAGCAAGATTGGTTTGGAATGCCACAGTACTATTAAACAAACGATCAAGGTTAATAAGTAGACAACCTCAACAGTTTCGATCGACGGATCGTTTCCGAGAGATAATTACAATTTGAAGTAAAATAGGCTAAAGATGTACTATAAGCAGATGATATGACATTCATACCCAACAGAGTTCTTTCGAGCAGTCAACAGGTTCAAAAACAACAGAGACGAGCCGAGCTCCAAAAAGTGATGCAAGTAGCTATTCGCACAATTGTCAGTTGACGCGATAAAACAAAACATCTAGGTTAAGGCAAATTAATGGCCAGAAACAGGGGCGGTAGAATATACAGGGACAAATGTTCTGGAGGAATTGAGTTGGGTCGGATTTTCACGTGACTGTGGCTCCGAAATTCGATACAACAAATGCCTGCACCAAACGGCATGCAGTGGCTTGACTGCCGAAAGCGGTATAATTTAGAGCTCACAGATTTCAGTGAAGACCAATACAACTTTGACGGTGACTCAGCAGATAAGGTAGCAGTTCCAAGAAAGAAACCCAAGTTACGCTCATGCAGTTGATCGATGTAATTCGGACGGACCTCGTAAAACTTCCTGGAATGCACTTCCCGATCAACACCAAGAGCTACCATAATGAACTGTGCTTTAAGCCATAACGTGTAGCAGAAACGTATGGCGACTAAGTCAACCCGAAATCGATATAACTTGGGACCTTCAAGTGGAGACTCGCAAGCGTTATTCCTTAAGCCCTTGGCTAACTTGATAGCCGCGATGTGGACGCGTTCAACAGCGTGTATGTTCCCCCAAGTCAGTTCACGCGAAGTGTTTGGCATACGTAAGTAACGGTCTTACAGAAACAATTAAGGTGGTTGAGACGTTTTCTTGTGTATGCATGGGAAAGCAGGCCTAATCATTCTAAGGGTAACAAATCTCTTTTATGCTGCTATCTTACGATAGTATGTTGGACCGTTGCCTGCACAAGCTATACACTTCGCGTGAACAGACTTGGGAAAACATACCCGTTGTCAAACGCGTCCCCAGCGAAACTACAAAGCTGTCCACGAGTTTCAGAAATAACGCATGCGAGTCTCGACTTGAAGGCCGTTATCTGTATTGACCTCAACTTCAACAGTTTCGTAGTTAGCCATTTTTACGATCGATCGATCTTCTCGCAACGCATGAGCACCGTGCTGTAAACGCTATTTGGCCGAAAACTCTATGGTACTATTCGGTAGGCGATAAAACTTTCAAAATTAACAGCCCACATTTCAACTGTGACAGTCGGTATTCACAGTAAAAGTTGACCGAAGATACACGATTCGACTGCTTGAAGTTTAACGAACATTACAAAGTGAATATTCAGATATACCTCACAAATTTCTCTGCTAATTCAAATGCAGCAATGAAGTTTCGCCTCCAGTCAAACATGGCAAATGAAAGCAAATAAGTTACACAATTGCTTCCAGCCCGGTGAAATACCATGTGCAAATGAGTAAATAGGGTCGGTATCGAAGTCAAGTGGGAGTTATAATCAGACAGACCAAATAGAGAATTCAGTCACCAGAACCATGTGGGAAGAATTCTCCTGGAAAGTTGGCAACCACCCGATACATCCGGTGTCCTGTATTCCAGGATCTTTTTGAAACATCTAAACATAATTCAAACCAAGTATACGGTTATAACATTATTGTTGTTATGGGAAAAGCTAGTTATCCTTAAAAATCTCTGTAATTGTCAATTTATTCTGTGAAAACTGGCGAAATTTTGGCTTTCATTATAGGTCTTTGGCTATAAGTCTAATAGACCGAATTTTTTTAGGGTGGAACACCCATTTGTGTTTTGCAAGAAGTTTTCCTGTATGTGGGGACAGACGTGACATTGTGATTCTCGACCATATTACCTGTATGGTGTACACCATAACATACCAACGCGACTAACGATAAGATCCATGTAGTGAATTTTGCAGATGAATTCTGTCTAAAATTTTCACTAAACATTTTCCTTTCAACACTTCAAGTAGACCTTGGTTCACGGAAGGTTTGCCCAGATGACGGTTATACATTGCACCAATACGTGCTTGCTTTTTACCGGCTCATATGGAATGGTTTCAAACTGAACATCGTCCTACTGTCATCGAGGACGTTTGCAGCATAATCTCGTCAACTTTACTGCATTCCCCGATTTTGAAGTTTAGTCGCACGGTGTTCACGAAGAATAATATTTGGAAGAAAATCAAACCAACTCACCCGCCGATCAGTTTATGGTATATTTTTAGCCAGTGGCTGCACGATGCTTAACGTGCCAATAATTCAGTCTGGTAGTGAAGGATAGCTTTTACAGCATTTCACCTCAAAAGCGTTGAATGCGGGTTTCCCATCAGTTCCTACGCGTGTTGGTCCTCGGTGGGTGTTACTCACAGATCAGATCGATCAGAAGAAGCAGCCACCAGGACCGATGCATACGTCACACAGTAACAGTCGTTCGAGCAGGGAGTACGCGACGGTCCTCTCAGCATCGCCGTCCGTTCCACCTGTGTTATAAGCACAGCGTTGGCTCCGGGGGTGATACTGCGTCACTTAGACGTCAACACCACCCTCAGTGTAGTAGTAAGCGTGCCCGACGCAGCCGCTGGTTCTGTACTCTAACTGTTTGCTAGTGGGCTTTGGAGACAGCTTCCGTTCATATCCGGACGCACGTGATCTGCGGAAACCAAACAGAACGTTCTGCCGTGAACCAGCGATTACCTGTCCGGCCGACCGCCACTATCGATATGCCCTCGAGGGTTGCCACTTTATGGTTTTCACCAATCGTAAACCGTTGGCATACGCCCTCCACAATTGTTTCAGTCACAAATTTTCCCGTGACTTAGGCTTTCTTGATGCCGTACCAAGTTTCGATGGGTACACGACACATGCCTGGCAACGACAAAGTTGAAGCAGACTCCCTACCACATCTATCAAACCTTGTAACCACGACGTCAGCAGTCTGTCAACTGTGGCCTACGCATAAAGTACGGGAAATAATTTCTACTTGTCTTGCCAACACTCATCATTGCGATTCGCATCGATCCTTTGCGATACTTTCACTGGACGTCCTCGTCTAGTAGCGCCACCAACCTTCTGACCCTGGACCCTCTAAACAGCATCGCTGATCCCAGCAGTCATGACATGAAAAGATTCACTTCTGGCGGGAGCGTCTGGCCTGGTGTTCATAGAAAAAATTCCCGTTAGGGCATGATAGTACCCAGCTTGTCAGCAAACTAAACCCCACCATCATGCATCGGCTCTGATTGGCCGGAATCCTTCGATTACTTCCCGGTTGGCTCCTCTTTGTCTTGATATCGCATGTCCTTTGTCACTCTCTAGCAGAGTGGTATGCATGCTAACGATGGTTGATCGCCTCCAGCGGTAGCCCGAAGCCGTCCCTATGCCCGATGCCCGTTCGGTAACCGTATCGCGGGCACTTTCGTAGTTTTGTATTATCTCACGATTGCTTGACAACGTCGCTCACGGCCACTATTCCAAAAGGTCTGCTACGCAGAGATGTTAAATCTACTTCGATTTCACGGTACGTTCATCACTGCGAGCCGCCGGCTGCAAGCGGAACGGTCAAACAGTTTCGTCCGCAGCTGAGAGGATTCTTTATCGCCGTCGATGTGATCCGTTCGTCGGAAGCCCTACCAACAGGTCTACTCAGCATTCACGCGAATGTCGAGGCTGACCTTCGTGAATCCAGTGCTGAACTTCTTTGTGGCCCCTGTTGCGTCTGCCTGAGGTATAACTTTTGTCCGTCGTAGACACCATTTGCTGCGATGCTCCTAAATCCAAACAACTAGCATCACGCATACGCACCTCCGTCTAGCAGAAAGGCAGGACCGAAGCGTTACGGTGTTTGTCCAAAAAGTCCTGCGCGACCGCACACACGGGTTTTTCTCATGTGGATAATTCACGTTGTCTGCCCGAGCATCCATACAATTGTACCTTCATGGCAGAACAAGCGATGTGTAGAGACACTCTTGGTTTGCCACGTATTCAAACTATCTTGCTATTATTTTGACCGTTGACATTGTTGATATTGTTTGATCGCATGTCTGCATTTTCTAGTTTGTTCGACCTCACAAGGTCACAATTAACATCCGCAATTTCCGGTCGCTAGCTACTGGTTTGTCGCGCTTTGCTTCTGTTGTGCTTTGTTTACAGCTTGCTTTACCGGTCTACTTGCAATACACGTCGTTGTCCACTAATTGGTTTTCTGGTTTAATTATTGTGGAGAACAGGCACGGTTCTAAATAGAAGCGTTCTAGTCCTCTACAGATGGACCACTTCTAACCACTTCGTGGTTAGTGTGTGGGACACCGTTCACACAGACTGTTTAGAGCCCGTCTGTTTGAACAGGACTGGAGAAACCTCTTATGCGACTCCACACCTCATGACCAGGATGTTAACTGCTTCGGCATAGCTCTGTCGTGGTGAATCACGCTCAACAGACTCCATCTCTCTGCCGTCGATGTTTATATCCACCTAAAATCGCTCAGGTAATGGAACGCATTGATCGAAGCAACTTACTTGGAACTAGTTTTTGCACATCTTATTTTGTTTAGGCATTTAAAGCCCAAAAACTGCAAATGGTTTGACAAAATACAAAAATAGCAGGCGTTTAGAAATCGCCGAAAAAATGTCCGTTTCATGTCCTCCTATTCTGCGTCCCATCAGGTGAAATAGCTATCTATTATCGTGCCAAAACTCAACTGTTTGTGTTTGTGCTTTTATTTATTTGCCTACGTCCACCGCCAATCAAACTCTGACACCCGAACACCGTGCTTGTAGCCCATTTGTCCTCTAACCCCGGGACTATTACGTGCATGGCTTCCCCAGCCCTATCTATAACACAGGAGAAAGCAATGGAGTAATGGTCCGCTATGAACTGTTGGTAATGATGCCACTTCACGTGAGATGTATGAAAAGTGCGGTACCGGAAGTAAGCTGATCGCACGCGAGCTGTTGCAAAACGAACCTGTCCAGGCCAAGGACGGCTGGCTGTAGTTAGGTTGCACGTAAATATAAGGGTTCAGTCGTCGGGACCATTCTGAAGGGTTGCTACGAAACAACCAGGAGATAGTCCTTGTCTTTTTGTAAACTTCTGCCCAACATCCTGGTTCTCACTGTGCAGTCCACCGTGAGGACCTTCGCCTGCAGTCCGCTTGCCGTGCTATGAAATTTCTTTAATCGGTCCGCAGTCCGCCCGACTCTGGCCACAGTAGTTTCGGAGTCGGTCAGAATTGGTTCCCAGTTGGCTCCAGTAGCATCCTAGTCGGCCAGTCATGCTGACGGCGCCGTTCTTACATTCTTGGTCATTTGTCTCAATTACTAGAACAGTTCGAATCTTACGTAATCCAACGCTTACAGGCTGCTGACATTAGTCCGTAGGTTTCACTGACTTCTCCCGCAATCAATGTTTTTTGGCGTGCGATTTCATTTGACAAGACTGGCAAGCCAGGTTAACAAGGTCCCTTTTGTCCTGAATCGTTTACTTCATGGGACTGTACGGGCCGATGTAGAGATGGGCAAGAGGAGCCTCGAATGACTCTCCAAATTGACCCATAGACGGACACATTACCATAAAAAATTTTACATGACTAAGGAACACGCAAAATCAACAGCAAAATGATAAGTACTGTGATAAAAAGAACAAAGTACACGTATATTTCCGATTAAAGTTTGATATATTAAAGTCCAACGAGTACTAGAAAGCAGCACACATTATTGTTTAAGTTGAAGGCATTTCCGAATCCAGGATTCTGCACGCGGCAAGCGAAGTGAACACAATGAAGCCTGAAAAACAAAAGCGACAAAAATGAGGTCGCAAGAGGGCAAAGAAAGAAAGAACGATATAAAAACACAAAAAGGGTAACATTAAACTTCTATAAAATGTTTTTATGAGACGAGCAACGTCACCATTTGAAGTCATAACAGGAATCAGCAAGACTCGTAACAGACAGGGCTTCACTAGGTAAAAATTCAACTTTTTCTGTGACAAGTTTGGACTCCTAGGTGGCATCTAACGTCAGACCATGATTCCGATAAATGTCCACTGCACGCCAATTTTCTTGCGTTAGAAGCTATCAATACGTGACGTTATTGCAGGAATCAACGATAATCAACTTGCCACGTCAAAAATCTCGGGCGCATGTGTACTTGACAGATGTACAGACAGTTATGGCAGTAGTTTTAAGGCACATCAAATTTCATTCTGATACACTTCCTTCTGGTTGTCCAAATCTCCTAGGTCAACCTGCACAACGGAAGAAATGTCATGAAAACTTAGTGGCATTTTTATATGGTGAGTTTACTTTAACCGACCTCAAACATGAATCAACAATAGACCATATCTATTCATGTTTTCTTCTGGTTTCCCCTTTCGGGCTTTTCTTTGCGCCTTCCAGTCTCGGAGTGCTCTGTGAATTAAATGACCTATAGGTTCTTAACACTTTGAAGTTAACTCCTGAGTGTCAGCGTTTGGATCCTCTACCGTCTCCGCTTTCAGCTCCTTAAGAAGCTGTAAGTTGGTTTCAATAGGATCCGTCTCATGAGGAAACGTTTCAAATTTCCCACACATTCCCGGGGATAACTTCGATCTGGTACAAGCATGCATGTATCGTGGGTGGAGGTGCGCCTTGTTAAACGTCGCTCTCGGAAGACGACACAATGCGTTTGCGTCTAACAGTAAGTCGAAATAAAGAGGATTCTCACTTATTTCTCTTTTTGTACGCTGGAAGAGCGGCGTAGGTGACATCCGTAGAGGAAAACTCTAATTCACGCTCTGCCTTCCGTTCATTTTCCTTTGCTTCGGTGTGGTTTTCTCCAACAACACTGAAAAGTTATGACATAGCTTACCGGTGTTCCTCATAATAAAGGTGTTATGCAACGGAAGTGTATCTACAGATGGCAGTGTGTGGGACGATAAAATTTCATTTTCTTTGGCCGCTTCATTAGTGGCCATGCAATCATCCCGTCCCGCAGCAGCCACGAACGGTCAATAGCTGCAACCTCTTCCGTCTTCCAAACTCAACAACATGATACATCTGTTATTGCGTTACCTCACGAGTTTCTAACACTAGCGACGTGACATAAGTTACCGGTAATTACGGATTGAAAAGAATGACAAAAGTTAATGCACAGTGTGCAAGAGAGAAATGACGACGTTCTCATCATCACCAGGGATGATGATGCATTTACGCATAATGGAGGACAACAACTATAAATGCACAGGTTAGATGAAAGGAAAGCATGGGAGCAAAACTCGTGTACGCGTACGAAGGGTTCACAGGATATCACATCGTTCTATTTTTTGTGAACGCAGTAGGGTTTTTGTTTATCAAAACACAATTGCCCAGAGACATGTAAGACATGCAGTAAGTGGGGCGCATACTGAACCTATCACGCTTCAGTTTAATTTGACCACATAAATTGGTGTTATCTATCCGTGCACCGCTGCATTGTACGTAGGTGAGCATGGAGTACTCAGATATTTTATTGTGCAATTGAATAAACGGTTCTTTCGTTTCTTTAATCAGGAGTAGGACGCCATTCATGAAGTTTTCTAGATAAAATGCCCAGTAAATTTGCAGCCGTCCAAAATGCTGCACATCATTACGTTTGTAGGTGAGACAATGGACGTTATAAACAAGCTGATTGTCCTCAAGCAGATGAGCAAAATGATCAACAAATTTAACAAGCGAAAACCGGACACGACCATTTACAGAATTATGCAAACTAGGATGGGACAGTATGCAAATAGAAAGAAACACATTCTAGAAGTTCTCATATTTGGATTATGGGATGAATGAACGCACAACGACGGAGCCCAAGTGCAATAAAACCATACGACCCTAAATGGCTTCGAATCGTTTGGAATTAGTAAACACCAGGTTTACGGGGGAAAGTCAATTGATAGGTGTGAAACAGATGCCTCTATTTTGCTCTTAGCAGCCCGTCGTATGCTATTAGACAGACACAAACCTAAAGGTTTCCATGAGAAGCGCCAAAGACTGACTAGCCGTTGCACGACACCAAGAGAAACAAGGTACATCGAGTCAAGTGGGAAGTCAGAAACCATATTCCAAGACAGTTGATGTAACACGGTGTGCTACTTCGACCGACGTTTATCTTAGAAAGACGAGCCAGTGCGAATGCTGGGGGATATTGAACGGAACGTTATCTATGGAGAACTGTGAAAAACACCCTTTTGTGCGCACCTATCGCAACCGCAGTAACCCTTATAACTCTTTGTTTGTTTTACGTAGCTGCAAGTTAGGGCACCGTAAATTACACATTGTCCACATGAAGTGTTAAATTGAGGTCAATTAGCGCTACGCCAGCACTGCTTATTTCCGTTATTTCGGACACAAACGGTTGCAGATAATCATCAACCTGATCAGGGCGCCCACGACCGTAATACGAGTAAATGACGAATGGGCTGCTTATAAAAGGGTGCACAATGCGACCGAGTATTGGTTATGACTCCGTACTAGAATAGCCAGACAACGGTATCCTATCCACATTGATACCTACCTATATTGATATCATATATCATATGATATCAAATGTCGATATCATATCTATATTGACCTGGTCGCCGCTGCAGACACTGGCATTCCCATGTATACATAACACCCACTGGCAAGTATTGTTTTATGAACACTGTGAATTTCTACACAATGTGAGCGCATCGGATGATAAATCAGGTATGAAAGGTTTCAATAATGCCAGAAGTAATTTCACGTCAGAAGATGTAACCGATTTGGGGTAGATTGGGAACAACCGGATGGCACCTGAAATACTAGATGTTGCAAGTGATTGGCTGCGACAGAAATAACTGCATAGTGGAAACACGTACGACTGGCGGTGGTATTTTCATCAAAAACACTTTATTCAGTAGCAGGTCTTACGCTAGAAGCAGCAGTTGTGACATCTGCGTCACTTGTTGTAGGGTCATGCGATATGTATGCACTGCAACCTGTAAACGCTTCGCAATATATAACCCGCAAGCTCCACTGGTGTCGCAGACTGTACAGAGTCCTCGTCCACCCAACATGATAAACATCTTCCGTCCAGCATGCATAACCTATCTTCTCCACGTCATATACGTCGGTTAGTAGTCCATCTACCATACGATCGTTTCACTTCCCTCATTTCTTTTATGGACGCTTATGAAAGCAGTGTTATAATTGTGAATGAAAACTGTTAATTAGCGTGGATTAACGAAGTCGAACACATGAAATACACCTAACACACTGTCAACACACTTTGAACAAAACCGTCGGTGACGACAGACCGCAAACGATACAACACAGTCGGACTCACCACGCACGAAATAAATGGAACTGTAAAAGTGCGTTCGTTGGAAGCACGGATTAAAATAAACGTACGTACAATAGTGGTGATCATGAACGTTTGCAAATGAAACGTTGTGAATATGTTATAAACATGTAGTTGCCTGCGTTCAACCACGAAACTGAGTGTGATAACATTTCTTATTCTCATCCGATCCGCTCGCTGTGGGGCCGACTGTTGACCAAATTTTGACCAACGCTACTGAGTTGGCCGTGTGTCCTTTGGAAGTGTGAAGCATTGCCTGATTATGTCTCCGGAAAACAGGCAAATTACTCTCGGAACCAATTTCCTCACAATAACGGATGCTGTGATTGACCTGGAGCTCGAGAAAATGTTAATCAAGCACGGTTCCCTGGCCCTCATAGGACAGAAACAGAATAGCCTCAACCAAGTACACACGGCTAAAATACCCATTTGCACGGCCTTCTTTCTCCAGTCCACGGTCAAGAAAGACACTGAGTTATTTGCACAGGTAGATGAACCATACAGGTTCTGAAACTGGGGTGCACATAAAGTACCAAAAACCGAAACATTCCTACCCCACGGAATCAGTAGGATGTCGGTTCATCTGGACCTGAAAGTTAAAAGGCAAATGCGGAAAATTTTGTATGAGGGGGTTATCGAATAAGCCAATGGTCGGCATAACTCGCACGTTTACCAGGTGGAGAATTCCAAGGAAAAGCAACACTTTTGCGTGGATTTCAGACGGTTGATTTAAATAACGCAGAACACAGTCATGTCGATACCGTCCGTCGCTAATATTTTTGATGAGTTGTTACAGGCGAAGTCGTTCAGGGTGCTGATTTTTCGTTCCGGGTATTAACAGGTGGCAGTGAAACCTAAAGCTCGACAAAATACCGCATTCACTGTGAGTAATAGCAGCACCAATTATAGCGCACACCCTTTGACTCATCTGGGGCTACATCCGCATTCCATCGTCACATGGTTCAGTCGGAAAACGAACCGTATACTATG
Source organism: Paragonimus skrjabini miyazakii (assembly GCA_014338405.1). NCBI lineage: Eukaryota > Metazoa > Platyhelminthes > Trematoda > Plagiorchiida > Troglotrematidae > Paragonimus > Paragonimus skrjabini miyazakii. The sequence goes on from JTDE01005682.1 coordinate 49,792, forward strand.
GCGGTGTATGGAGCTGATGTTGTGATATACTACGTGTGTAGTTAGACACGTGCTTGTCCACAGTGCCAACGTTCCAACGTGCATAAGCAGATATGAAGTCCAATCTCTTTATTCAGTCCGGCAAATGCCAGGTTTTCCTACGTCCACTTAGTTTTATTTGAATTGTTACTGCCTTCACGCAGCCACATTTACATTTTAACATGTATTAACTGTTTTTCCAGGTGGCCAGATGCCATCCATCTGAAAATTGCTCCTCTGAGGCTGTCGGGAACGCTTCCTTGGAATATTGGGTGGCCAGATACGGGCGCCCTACAAAAATTACGACGGACCGCGGTCCACATTTCGAATGCTCAACATTCAAAGCTATGACAAGCTTTTTCGGATGCCGGCGCATTCGTACCACGACACATTGTTCGTCGTCAAATAGCTTAGTGGAATGCTTCCATAGGCAACTAAAAGCTTTGCTTTGTGTTGTCACTAATCTGGCACGGAGTGAAGTACTCCTTTTATTAGTTCTGGGTATCCCAAACACATTATAAGCAGATGTTCCATGTACCACAGCATAACTGGTCCATGGCCGTGCATTGCGTCTGTTTGGTGAATTCGTTCTGTCTCCTCATTTGATGTGTCCCTTTCCGTCCGACTTCTGCTTCCTCATTACCTCAACACCTGCAGAAAATTCAACCTAAAGCGCCCTATGAGAAGAGTAATCCAGTGCAAATGCACAAGGAGTTGACCACTTGCTCACATGCACTCGTCTGTTGTGGCGGTGCACGGAAACCGCTTCAGCCGTTTTATTCGAGCACTTCCAAGGCGCCTCGCTAAACGTCAAGGCACTTCACGAAAGGTGCTCATGGTTATCATGACACCGCTTTCACAGATCGCCTCAAGGTCGCTTACGTCGACGACAGTGTGGACCAAGCTTCTCCGTAACCATCCATGGCAGCTCTCGTACCTACGCGGTCCCCTTCACCGGACACTCTCAAACCAATTGCCCTGCACCACACGCGATAAGGGCATCACTATCACTTACCCATACGTTTTGCAGACGTTGTTTACTACATATATATTTTCCTAGTAACCTCCTCAGGTTGGAAATCAGAGAAATGTAGAACACCATAACAACAATAAACGGAACATTTTGCATAGTAACGCGGCCTGTTCAACTGCCCTTGGAAGGTTATATGATGAGCCTGTATAAAAGTTTTGCTTGCCAGGTACTTATTTTCACGGTGGGGGG